>JARJDX010052014.1:0-10743 GCA_030264735.1 Gymnusa sp. GC000175 | reverse complement strand
ACGTTTTTCTTTAAAATCATCAATTTTGGTTAAAATTATGTAAAATTTGAACAATTTATAGAAAATTTTTGTATTTTTGCCCAAAATTATTACAAATTTAGATGATTTTGGTCAAATTTAAATGATTTTTATCAACATTTTGATGATTTTGATTAAAACCACATTAAATTTAATCTAAATTTAGAAAATTTTGATTAAAATTGCGATTATTTTTGCCAAATTTCAACGTCTTTAAAATTTGATGATTTTGGTTAAAATTGTGTAAAACTACAACTAATCAAATATCGCGTTCTCGAGCCGCACCAAACCTGGATACACCTTACACAATTAATCAAAATAATGAGCTACACATTATATTTCAATCTGTAGAAAAAATGTGTCAAATCTTTCTCTCTCTCTTTTTCTCTTTCTTGATTTCGCTCATCACTTTCTTCTGTGGAGATCCTATTAATAGGTTTGTACCTCCGGAATTTAAATATAGTTCTGAGCATGGCCATTGTTTCATTTACTACACTTATCAATGCGAAAATTTCATGAGGTAATTGTCTTGTTAGTCTTTTTTATCCCAACACCAAAGAAATGGTTAACGACTGATCATTTCTTTGGTTCCTCTATCTTTACAGCAAACTCTAAAACAAAAGGATGCTCTTTTCCAGGCTTCTACACAAGGGTTGGATTGCTCATATCGACAATCGTTTGGTAAAAACGCAACTTAGTTGATTTAAAAGGAAACTCTTAAGGTTGTTGCAAACATTTCGCTCAACATTGCAGACGGCTAAGTGCGAAAAAATTCGATGAAGAGCGTATCGTTGTTAACAACCAATAAAACTACGCGGCTTAGACTCGAAAGTAAGAAAATTTATGTTAAATCAAGTCGTGAATAATCACATTCAAAATTAAACACCTTAATTAATTGAATGTACGCCCAAAAAACGTCCGAACACATTATTTCGCGATAACAGCGCCATATATCATACTGACAAAAAACGAGTTAAGTAAATTCTTCATTTTTTACGAGGAATCTGAATCTGTTATCAAAAACAGTGGTTGCTATTTAAAAAAATTAAGTTGACCTTGTTTTAACGACAACAGCGCCACCTATGACAAAACCAATATTACAGAATTATGTCCGTCTTCTGTACGATAGTTTTTCACCAAAGTCGTTTTTGCCTAAAATGGTTTTTTGTCGAAATATTTGCGAAAAACACTTTAAATGGACCACCCGGTATAAAAAACACCAAAAGTGGGGTTGTGTTTTATCTTTGGGTGTTTTTTTATCACAAAATTTAAAATTTTTATAGGGATTATTCAAAAATTAAAGTTCTTTATACATTTTTATGACTTTATTAAAAATAATGTAAGAATAATAACTTAAAATAAATTTTACAAAAATTTAAAATCCATAGTCGGCAGCATATCCAATTGATGGGGATGAATAGGAAACATGTGCTACTGGAGCGGCTGAATAAGTTTTAGCCAAAACTGGAGCTGAATAGGATGTAACAGGAGCAGAATAGGTAGCAACTGGGGAAGCATAATGTCCAGCAGAATAAGTCAAGGGAGAAGAGTAATGCCCAGTAGAATATGCTACTGGAGCAGCTAAAGATCCAGCGTAGCTGGTTAACGGAGCGTGGGTATAGGTAGAAACTGGTGCGTGAGCATAAGCTACAGGATTCACAGATTTCGTAACAGTTGAGTAAGAGGAGGATAAAGGAGCGGCAATTGATTTAGGGGTGGCGTAATGTCCAGCCGAATAAGTAACAGGGGAAGCATAATGTCCGGCCGAATAAGCAACTGGAGAAGCGTAATGTCCAGCAGCATACGTTGCTAACGGAGCGGCATAGTTTCCAGCGGCAATTGGGGCAGAAGCGATGTGTTGAGAGTAAGATACAGGTGCAGCAGAGTAAGCTATGGCTGGAGCAGCATAATGACCAGAGGAATAAGCTACTGGAGCAGCGTATCCAGCTGAATAGGCCAAATCTCCAGCTTTAGCTACTGCCAAAACGGCGCTTAACGCAATTAGCTAAAATTGAATAATTTTATATAATTGTAATTATAAAAATTTATTACTTACATTGAATGCCATGTTTATGTACTTAAATATTGTTTAATTATGATCTACCATCAAAGAAATGGACTATTTATACAATCAAAAAAGAAGTGGTCCCCACTATGTGGGACTTAGACAAAACCAACTTTCGTTGATTTGACATTTAAATCGTATGTGTAACAATTACGGAATACAATGCTATGTAACTGAATGGGTCAAATTTAAAATTTATGCAGATTATTAAAACTGGTCCAGTGTTTAAACCTTACGTTGTTTGAAGTATTTATTTTAAAGTGAAAAAAAAAATACAAATGTTTTTCAAATGTTTGCTAGTTATATAATTATTATTTAAAAGGTTGTAACGCTATATTTGTTGATATTAATTTTATTTTAATTTCTGAAGTAAATGAAAGCGTAGTAATTGCCAACATACATTTCACAACAAAATTAAGTTACGGAGATATATTGCCAACCTAATTGGCTGATAATTAATGAAATATCGTTGTGTCACATATGTTTTAAATTCGTAAGGAAAGTCGTGTGGTGACCACACCTCCATTTTTTTTATTGTATGTTTATTAAAAATACTTACCGGTAGAATCACGAAAATGAACAATAATTTAAAAAGTTTTGATAGTATATTAAAAAAAATTATGGCAGTAGGACTAATTTCAATATGTATTAACAAATTAAATTAATACTGAAACACAAATACAACAATTTAATAAATTTGCGACCTAAGGTGTATGTGGTGGTATTTATATAATATATTAAAAGGACAACTTAATTGTAAAGATATGTGGCCATTGCAATGTATTAATTTAACAACTATACATGCAGCAATGGATCTTTGGATGCACGTCATAAGTTCGCTAGTTAAGGTATAAAATAAAATATTAATTAATTATTAAATTGATACAGTGGTAAGTAAATTTCGCTATATTGATGAGATGAAGCCTAAGATTTATTACTTTATGTTTATATTATATTGTTAAATTTTTCTTGCAAGGCCGTCATATTAGAAGCAAACGGGCAGTGCTTAATAAACATGGTTTATGGTAAAATGTTTCTAAAACGTATATAAACGTATAACCCAACGCTATAAATGGAATTAATTTTTTATTAAATGTATCGAAGTTAAAACTAGAAAAACTACTGTTCTTGGGCGTTTGGTATTGGCTGAGTTTGCTGACCGAATTTCTTTCGCTAAATTAAAGTTAATCTTTAGAACCCGCAAAAATAAAAACAACAAAATAAAATTGTTAAATACAAACTGCCAAGAAAGCCGTTTGTATGCCTCGTCATAATTTGGCGCCCAACGTAGGGCTTATTAACGTCACGAAAGACGACCATGATAAGTGTTATTCGGGGATACTAAATAAAATTTATGCAATTTTAGCACATTTTGCAACGTGAAAAATAGATGAAGTAAAAGTTTTAAAACTAGTTCGAAAAATATAGGTTTCAATGCAGGGTGCGGACCCTTGGACGTTAATTCTGCTATATTGATGACATAAACCCACATATCCATTACTTTATGATTAAAGTAATTTTTTTTTCTAGCGAAGAAAGCTGTTTGTGGATTACGTCATAATTTGGCGCCCAACGTAGGGCCCATTGGCATCACGCAAGACGACCATAATAAGTGGTGCTAGAAAAGATTTATGCAAATTTAACAAATTTATTAACGTGGAAAATGGATGACGTAAAAATTTTAAAACTAGCTGGAAAAACAGAGGGTTTATTGCAGGGTGCGGATTCCTGGAGGTTAGTTCCTCTATATTGATGACGTAAACCCAAAAATTCATTACTTTATGTTTATATTATTTTTGTTTATTTTGTTTTACAAAGCCGTTATATTAAAAGTGTAAACGTAAAAATTTTTTTGAGTGAATCAACCCGACGTTATAAATGGAAACAATTTTTTGATTAAATGTCACAAAGTTAAAAACAAGATAAACATAAATTTTTTGATGTTATTTTGAATTTTTGGTAAATTTGGTAAGTTTTTCGTGGATTTTTAGTAGATTTGTGATTTTTTTTTGTTTTGGTTTTTGGTTTTGGTTATTTTTTAGCAATTTTTTATAGATTCTTTGATATAATTTTGAATTTTTGGTAAATTTGGTAAGTTTTTCGTGGGTTTTCAGTAGATTTGTTATTTTTTCATTGATTTTTAGTGAATTTCGTGATTTTTTTTGTGGTTTTAGTATTTTTTTGGCAACTTTTTATCGATTTTTTGATAGAATTTTGGATTTTTGGTAAATTTGGTAAGTTTTTTTAAAATTTTCAGTGGATTTGTTAATTTTTTATTGAGTTTTAGTGAATTTGGTAATTTTTTTTGTGACTTTAGTAATTTTTTGACAATTTTTTATAGATTTGTTTATATAATTTTGGATTTTTGGTAAGTTTTTTTTAAATTTTCAGTAGATTTGTTAATTTTTCATTGAGTTTTAGTAAATTTGGTAATTTTTTTTGTGGTTTTAGTAAATTTTTGACAATTTTTTTATAGATTTTTTGATAAAATTTTTGCTGAAAAAAAATTTCTATAGAAAAATTAATCAAAAAGTTAATCTTAAGTTTGGAACCCGCAAAGAAAAATACAACAAAAAAAAGATTTTATATACAAACTGCCAAGAAAGTCGTTTGTAGGCCACGTCATAATTTGGCGCCCAACGTAGTGCTTATTAACGTCATGGAAGAGGATCATAATAAGAAGTATTTGGAAATGATAAACAAGATTCATGCAATTGCAGCAAATTTTGCAATTTCATCAATAGATGAAGTGAAAATTTAGAAACTAGTTTGAAAAACAAAAGATTCAATGCAGAGTACGGAATCATGGACGTTAATTCCGCTATATTATTTATATGAACCCAAATATTCATTATTTTCTAATTATATTATTTTATTTAGTTTTTTTTTTACAACCTGCGATGGAAGCTGTTTCTAGGTCACATCACAATTTGGCGCCTAACGTGGGGCTAATTAACGTAATGGAGGACGACCATGATATGTGGTATTCGGAGATGCTAATAAAGATTAATGCAAATCCATCAATTTATAACAATTAATCAAGTAATAACTTTATATTTCTATTATTCTGTTTAGTTTTTTTACGAAGCTAATATTGACTTTAAAATTTGCAAAGAAACAAACAACAGCAGAAGGTGTGAGACTTTGTCTACAAATTTCAAAGAAAACAGTTTGTAGGCTACGTCATAATTTGGCGCCCAACGTGGGGCAAATTTACGTCACGAAAGTCGACCATAAGAGGCAATATTTGGAAATGCTAAGGAAGATTCATGCAAATCCGACAAATTTTTTAACATAAAAAAAATGACTTGAAAATTTTGAAACTAGTTAAAAACAGAAAGGGTGCATTGCAGGGTGCGGACTCTTAGAGGATCGTTGTTCTTAAGAAGCGAATATGTATTACTTGAAAAATCAGGACGTGTCTACCGCTGGTAATTTTAAAATATTTTTGTTTGTGGGAAAATATGAGAAACCCTTCTCGTGTTTGCTATTTAATCTAATCGTAGTAACACTTAGATCACAGCACCTGCAGATCTCACACATGAAGACTTATACATGTTTTCATAGCCGCTGTTAAGGATTTTCTTTTCGTACTTTCTTCACTTAGGAGCGTTTAGCACACACTGTCTCTTTTTGATAAAAATTTGTCACAACTCCCCACGCTGGCGATAATTCCGAGGGCTATAAACCCAAAGCTAAAAGGTGAAGTTGACATTAAGGCAGGTGCTAAAAAAGGGACGCACTGTCTACATTTCTATCTTACCTCTTTCTAGAATTCGTAAGCAGAAGACTTAATATAAAGGAGTATGTAAAAGCAAAATCGCAGCAAATAGGTGCTTGTACACATGACATTGTCATATCAGCAAGAAGCAAAAGAAACCTTAAAAAAACTGTTAACACCTTCCGATTCTGAAACAGCCGGTTTTAAAACAAACAAAAGTAGGGCTGAATTTATGCAAAACGATAGACACCCACTGGTTCTAGAACCGTTATCAACGGCATTTGATTTAATGAAGTGTTTTTTCCTATTTGAGAAAAAAAATAACCAGTGAGATCAAAGTCGACGAAGTAATCAACGGGAGAATCATTGCAGGAAGGAGTGTAAACTAGAAACTGCTATGGGTAAACTTGCTTAGTACAAAATCAAAATTAAAAATCTACTGCATTCTTGTTAAAAACCTGGACAATTGCAAAAAGCGATGAAACAGTATTAAAAGTATCTGAAAGGAACATACTAAGAAGAATATTTGGACCAATACAGGCAAATAATGAGAGGACAAACAGAATAAACTTTGTATTTAGCAGGCATATAGATGGAGCAAACATAATCAGGTGAGGGCTTTGTTCGTTTGGATACGTAGTATGTATGAAGAATACAAGAGGTCCAAACGTTTTAAGCAACTGTACACCAATTGAAACTCGGGGACGCGGAACACCTCTAAAAAAATAAAAAGACTGAATTTAACGGGTGCGTAATAAAAAGAGAGATAGGTGGAAGGCTATTGTAGGCAAGCCAAGGCCCAACACAGGCTCTAGAGCAACGGAAGAAGAAGAAGAAGAAGAAGGATCCATGACGCAGACAAGTTTCTTGCGTTTATTATTTTACATGCGTTTGGAGAACAACGACAGCTTAGGTAAACCAGAAAATTGATACGGGGAACACCCAAAATATTCATCCTCTTTGATGTTATGTGTGGGAGGACTGTAGACTGCCTAAACAGTTCACTAAAACCTCTATGCCTATATTTTGATTGTTGTGGCCGTCTTCCACCACCATCTGACGTAGGTTGCGTTCCATGCCGCAATTCTAATAGATTCTTCTATTTTTAGATTCATTAGAAATGGGTTTTGCTTTAACTTTAAAGCATTTGGAGACTCTTGGTTTTTATGTTACTTTGTGTTGCTTGTGCATAAAAGTAATTAGAATCAATTTGTCAACTTCTTTAGCCGCGTTGGGCACTTTTTGGCGACATGCTCATGGCTGGCGCACGCGCAGCGGCCGTGTGCTGTGCGCGTTAGGCGCTTTTTGGAGGGGTGAAATCTCGTGCGTTCGCGTCACCGACTTGCTTTTCACTTCTATCGGCAGTCCCTATAACTGCCAATTTTTATTTAATTTAAAATTTAAATTGTTTTTGGATATTCTGTTTTTTTTTATGTTTCGGCTTCTACTTGTTACTCTGATTTTTCAGAATTTGTCGGATTTGCAGTGCTTTGGCATACTAACAGCCTCTATAATTTTCAGTGCGTCCTTTCCTACAGTGGAAGCAATTTTTTGGTTCTTCCATTGGTGCTATACATTTGAAGGACTTGTGTTCACCTGATCATTTAATACATGGAGATGATTTATGGAAATGGGTTTACAGGTGATTTTAACTTTGTGAAAGTTAACTTTGAAAGATGAGGTTCGATAGTTGCTTTAAGCTTGACCGTTTAAGAAACTATTGAAATTAGAATTTAAGCTTTCGCGACTTGAGTCAATGTAAATTTTCTTACTTTCGGGTTTAAGTCGCGACTTAAATTTATATTGAAATACTTTTTGGCATCTTTGGTGTTGTCGATGTAAGTTTCAAGTGATTCAAAGGTCTTTCGATTTTGTTACACAGAATTTTGTCAGTGGTTTTAAGTTCCTTGGTTACCAGATCTTCTATTTCTGCAGATATATATTTAGGGTCAAGTCCTCTGACATAAATTTAAAAAGTTTAGTTTTTTTTTGAATGGATTTTGTTATTTTGTAACTTAAAACTTAAAACGAGGGATGTAGTTTTCTTATTAGACGTTCGCCTTTAGAGACACCTTAACGATTTTAATGTCCCATCATTTTAGGTTCTAGAAAGAGAAGAAGAAAAAATAAAAATAGAAATAGAAGAAGATCCAAATATTATATAAGCACCATAGTAGCGGTTTAAGTAAACGAAGTGCTTGCAAACAAAATAACTTAATCACAATAAATATTCTATAAAAAAAATTGTGAATAAATCAAAAGTATATTAAAAATAGAAATAAAACCGATGCATAAAACTCATTTATTTTAGTACTTCTGGCAATTTATATCCGGGATAATCCAACGAACAATTTATTCAATAAATAAACCATTGCATTTACATTTTGCTCCAAACTTAGTTAGAAAGAATTCGATAAAACGTGTAACCCATCCTATAAAAATTATTTAGATAAAAAAGAATTATGTTGAATTAAAATGGTTGCAATATATAATAATTTTAATAATTTTATTTCAGGTTTAACCGATTGGTTGCTAACATTGTTCTCATTTTTTTGTAATTAATATATTTTACTTACAATAACGTTTTAATAAATATGGTACCCTTTTAAAAATGTAATAATATATATATGCTACATTGTCTCATTTAAAGTTTTGAAGGTCATATATATCACGTGGCAAGCACTATACTTTATTTATTTTTAACACGGGGCGCGCGTAAACAGTATTCAACGTGTGATCCGCACGTGAACTCAACGATTGGAACATATAGGTGGTAGTTCAGTAGTTAGCGTTTTTGCCAGATTTACTTTACTTTGTGTCCATTCGAAGTACTTTAAATTAAATACTTTAAATGCGGCAATAGAATATATAAAAGTGTCGACTATCGGCTCTGTGCTTTATCACTGATCACGTGCATTTGTTTACGCGCACTCTGTGTTGAAAATAAATGTGGTATAGACAGATCGGTGTCTAATAATTAGGCGATAAAAACCATCCGATACTTTTAAGGGAAACATAATTTTATTACTTATCAGCCAATTATTTTGGCAGTGTGTAGTCTAAAAACACCACTTGTATCTAATTTTACCCCGGTAGAAAGCCTTATCTTGGTCAAAAAACACCGCTTATATCTAACCTGACTTCGAAATTTTTCGCGACGAAATGTCCGCGCTGAGTAAGACGAATTGCCTGGCTGCGAATTGTCTGCAGCGAATCATCCCGTGACGAATTGTCCGGACACCCATAGTATAGGACAGTCTCAAACTAAAATTGCTGACTGTTCGAATTTTTTTTTTTTTATTTATTTTTTTAGTTTTTATACAAAAAGGGTTAAAGTTCTTAGCTCTTAAAGTGCAACATTCATTTTTGTATATTTCATTGCAAATTGCAATTGTTCATTCAAATGTCTATAACTTTTTTATTTTATTTTAATTTATAGAAAATGAATTTTATATAATAGCAAATGAAATTTTCTTTAATATAAAATTAAAAATTTTAATTTTTATACAAAACTTTTAAAGTTCTTAGCTCTCAAAGTGCAACATTCATTTTTGTAAATTTTATTGCATATTGGAATTGTTCCTTTAAATGTCTATAACTTTTTTAATTTTATTTTAATTTATAAGAAATGAATTTTTTATAATAGCAAATGAAATTTTCTTTAAACTTAAATCAAAAATTTTTATTTTTACACAAAAGTTTCAAAATTCTCTGCTCTAAAAGTGCAACATTCATTTTTGTAAATTTCATTGCATATTGCAATTGTTCATTCAAATGTCTTTAACTTTTTTATTTTCAGTTTAATATATAAGAAATAAATTTTGTATAATAGCAAATAAAATTGTCTTTAAATTAAAATCAAAAATTTTAATTTTTATAAAAAAGTTTCAAAGTTCTTAGCTCTCAAAGTGCAACATTCATTTGTGTAAATTTCATTGCATATTGCAAGTGTTTATTCAAATGTCTATAACTTTTTTAATTTCAGTTTATTTTATAAGAAATATATTTTATTTGATAGAAAATATCATTTTTTTTAAATTAAAATCAAAAATTTTAATTTTAATAAAAACGGTTTAAAGTTCTTAGCTCTCAAACTGCAACATTCATTTTTGTAAATTTCATTGCATATTGCAATTATTCATTCAAATGTCTATAACTTTTTAATTTAATTTTAATTTATAGAAAATGAATTTTATATAATATCAAATGAAATTTTCTTTAATATAAAATCAAAAATTTTGATTTTTATGCAAAACTTTTAAAGTTCTTAGCTGTCAAAGTGCAACTCATTTTTGTAAATATTATTACATATTGCAATTGTTCATACAAATGTCTATAACTTTTTTAATTTCATTTTAATTTATAGAAAACGAATTTTATATAATAGCAAATGAAATTTTCTTTAATATAAAATCAAAAATTTTAATTTTTATACAAAAGTTTTAAAGTTCTCAGCTATCAAAGTGCAACATTCATTTTTGTAAATTTTATTGCAAATTGCAATTGTTCATTAAAATGGCTATAATTTTTTAAATTTTATTTTAATTGATAAAAAATGAATTTTATCCAATAGAAAATAAAATTTTCTTTAAATTAAAATCAAAAGTTTTAATTTTTATACAAACGTTTTAAAGTTCTTAGCTCTAAAGTGCAACATTCATATCGATCAGCGATAACTCGCCGGCCACGTCAGAAGTGTAACGAAATTGATTTTATCAAATATAAATTTTAACAAAAAAAAAAACAAACAACAAATTTCAAAATAAGTCGAATATTCGCGTGGACGATGTACTTTCAATGGCGTCAATTACAAATTTCATTTATACAGGGTGTTTCAGTTTTAACATTGAAAATTTTAACACAATATTCTCCTTGTCATTCTGAGTTAAAAACACAATGCATATATGCCTCTTACTCGCTTCCTAACAAAGATACAGGG
>JARJDX010051954.1:0-10157 GCA_030264735.1 Gymnusa sp. GC000175 | reverse complement strand
TTAGTGTTTTTTGCAAAAGGAGTAAAAACTGCAGAAAGAATAAACTGCGTTACGTATACTGTAACACGTCACATAACGCGTCATAGAACCTTAAAACATGGAAAACCGGAAGTCGAAAATTTTTGTGGGGGGTGGGAGGAAGTTTGTTGCAAAAAAATTAATAATGATCATCTTAACTTTTAAATCTTAAATAATTTATTTAGTTATTTTGGTTCTGCCTTCTAGAATAGTACAAACTATTCAGGGAAATGTTGCTAAAAATGTATACATGTACTAACGGATATATTTCCAGCGACTGTTCAAACTCTGTATACACTATAATGCTAAATGCTATGGGGCCATCAGTTTGATGAGCCAATTACCTAACATTTTTCTAAAGGTATATACCGGAAAATACTTTAGTGAGTGTGAGTTTGGATTTTGCAGCGGCTAAGTTACGAGGAGGGCTTTGTTCAGATTGAACGTGCACAACGGTGTCTCGCACAATGGTGTCCCGATACGTTGGCCTGTGTATTTGTTTTAAACTACCTAGGATGTCAAATTAACAGCGAAACTGATAATCAGTTCGAGGTTAAGGCACATATTGAACAGGCTCACAAGGCCTTTAAGAAAATGAGCAAGGCTTGGGAAGTAGAGATTTTAAACTGCTCTTAAGAGTTTGCCAATTCCTATGCCATGTATTTTCTGTCTTGCTCTACGGAGTACAGACCTGGACGATCAACAAAAACGAAGGGAAGCGACTGAAGACTTTTGAGATGTGATGCTACAGAAGAATTTTGGAAGTCTTATAAACTGACGGGAACTCTCACCCATTCTTATGTCTAAATGAGAGTTCCAAAATTCCAGATAATGTAGGAATGAAGAAAAATGTAGAAAAGAAGTGTAAACTGCTGCAGAAAGATTTCAAGAAAATGGGCTAAAGAACTCACGCGATTGCTGTGATATAAATATAAATATATTCTAAGACTAGATGCCAACAGGGTTCAATAAGCTGTAATTTTTTCAAAGTTCTAAAATAATGTAATAGTTATAAATCCAATTGCTTTGAAGAAGATAATTGAAGATATTTTACGACAGCAAAGCCTAAATAATATCCTCTCTTCTTCTTCCTATAGAAGTATATACATATTACTATATTTCCAAAGAAAGAGCGTTTACAAAATTTGTATAACATTAAGAAGCTTTTGGTTTTAGGCGTTTTGCATACAAAAAATTTCGAAAACTTTTGGTGGCATCCAAAATCCAAATTGTAACGTTTACCAACATTCAGAAAGGATGTGGAACCCAAAGAGGAAATTTTTGTCGTTTCTAGAAGCTTTTGGGTTTAGTCGTTTTGCAAGCAGAAAGATTTGTTTGCAGTAAATAACAAAATTATTTCCTACTCACAACATCAAGGATACAATTAGTATGCAAAACTAGAACAACTTTCAAGCCTATTTAATGATGTTATCATCTACGTATTCTTCAAACAAGTTACGTTGACTACTGTTGAAGTATTCTAAAGCATATCTTAGTAGACTCATGAATAATAATTAATTCAAAAATAGTTCTAATGCTTCTTAACCTGTGTTTTAGTAATTTTAAGTTATTAAAACGTATTCTCAATAAATAGCAAAATAAGAATTATATTATTGGAAGAGCTTTATAAAGCGCTAATAATGATTTTTCTACCAAACTTGTTTTGTTTGTTACGCCGGTTTTAGAGGCAGTAAAAAGGAAATTCTCTTAAAATCACGCACCTACAAAAATGTTTGTTGATTACTATTAATAACTAAAGTACTTGATTAGCCAATTACTTAGTAACAAAAAGCTTATTATTGCTAGCAAAATGAGAAATAATATTGTGAGAGGAACTTTATAAAGTGAGAAGTAATATTGTGAGAAGAGCTTTATATCGTTTTAATAATAATCATTCAATAAAATCTGGACTATTCGTTTGTTACAAAGTTTTTAGCATTAAAAGATCTAAAACTCTCTTCACATCACCCATCCTCAAAATTTTTTGTTGACTTCTATTACTATTTATGGTATGTATTCAGTTAGTTCTTTGGATATTGAAGTAGTTGTTAAATAAAACGTTTCCAAAAGTAGGGGTTGAGTAGTTTATTATGTTTGAAACGTATCCTAGCTAAATATCAGAAGAGGGTATATAATTGAAGGAAAAATTTCCCATGAACATGAAATTTACGACACATAGAAAAATTGTTATGGTTCTCTAGTTATAAAAATAGAAGCGGTAGGGAAGGAAGAAAAAGGCGAAGAAAAAAAAGGAAGAAGAAAAAAAGAAGAAAAAAATCAGAAGAAAAAAATCAGAAGAAAAAATGAAGGAGAAGAAAAAACAGAAGAATAAGAAGCTTAAGAATGTGCTATACTTTTGCCTACAAAAACTGAAAATGACTTAAATCATAAATGAAGTTATCAAAATTTTTGTTGCTATTGGATTGAAATGACTATATGTAGCATTTTACATTTTTTTAAAAACAAATCAGCTCTAGCAGGATTTACTTTTTCTGAAAGTTTCATTTTTTAACATTAACGCAAATCCAATGATCTTCCCAGTATACCCCATAGCCTATTTGTTGTTAACCTTCAGTAATACAGATAGCATCTGAAGAAATATAATAAAAGAAAGAAAAATTTGAAGAGTAAATAAATTTTTAATTACTTTTAAAATCTTCTGAAGAGATATTCTTCTCTTATCCTATATTAAAATTAGTGGTGACAGTAGAAACTTTTCTAAATCTGATTTTGAGCGTTCAAATAATTGAAGATTATTTTTAGTCAATAGAAAAGTAAGAATTATTACCAAATTAGGAGCTTTACAAATGTTTGATACTTATTGCTTCTTAGACTCTACAAAGCCTTTTCATGTTGTGCAAATGAAAATTTCTTATTAGGTCTCTATTTAAAAAAATGTAGATTACTCAAAAGAATTTAATACTTAGTTTTATCATAATAGAAATGAGAAATACAAGCTCCTTTTTAGTGGTTTCAATTAATTAAACTTTATGCTTGCTGAATATGTATGTTTCTTGCTAAATATCAAAGTGAGAAATGGGATTGAAGTAAGAGCTTTGCAAAGTTTTGTTGTTTATTAATGCTTCAACATTTTTTATTATTATGTTTTACACAGATAACTTCATTTGTGTTCCACAAATTAAATTGTCTTTATATCGGTTATATACACAAAAATGTTGACTACGCTTAAGCTTTAAAGTTTACTAAGTTATAAGGTATTTTTAGATATTCTATCGTAATATCAAGAGGTAAAGGCAATTAAATTTTGTTGATTTAAAGTTATTGACGCCTATTCTTGCTAAATTGCGGAGTAAGAAGTAATATAGTATTAAAAGCTATGCAAAGCTTTGGCGATTATTATTTCTCCAAAAGGTTTTTGCTTGTTAAAGTTGCTACAGTTAAATTTAACCTCATGACGGGTCTTAATAAATATTTTTTGTTGATACTATTAATTCCTGAAGTTTTTAAATGTTAATCTTGGTTGGTAAGAAGTATTTTGGAAGTGTAAAATATATTTTGGTGGTCATTGGCGTTGAGCTTTTGTTTGCGCTTAAAAAAGTTATTTCAGGATTAAAAGTTGTTTTGTTTTGTGTGTTAGGGGGAGTGCGTTTTGGGGGGATTATGCACGGAGGTAGTAAATTCAGTTATTGTGGTGGTTTTAATAGTAGGAAGTGAATAGTAAGCACTGACCTTTTAGATTTGGAGTGAATTCCGGGGGTCTAGTAGGATCCGGAAGAGTCCCGGAAAGGGGAGACCATCGGTCACTGGAAGTAGATGCAGAGCTTTGTGTAGCGTCAAGAACGTTTTACAACATGCGAGAACTTCACGTGGAGGTCGCGCCCGTTGGTGAGATAACAGTTGAAGATCTAAAGTCTTGAGGACATGTGATATCATTGATATCGCGGGACAAACTTGTCTGATTGCTATACGTGAGTTAAGTGTTAGAGAATGCTTTACGGCCGGCACGGCAAGCGCTCCGCCCGATCGCGGGGGGACGCAAGGGGAGCAATATCACTTTATGGGCGGACCAGCACCGCGGTCCTCTTGCTCTTGTACATTCGGGGAAAGGCGGTCGACGAGGATGCCGTATAAAGGGGACGCAAGATAATGGTTGCGCTCCCCGCTAACCATGCTTTATGTACGTCTCTCTCGTTCCCAAACCGATTTATGAGTTCACTTTCTCGCTCCGACACGCGTCGCCAAAACGCTCTGACGTAACAGCGGCTCACGTGACTGCGGTCGACACCCTATCCACAATTTGGGCGCCAACTCGGCCCAACTCAAAACTACTCCAACTAGATTATTGAATATTTATCTGCTCAAAATTAAGTTATTACCTGATTAAACACTGACGTTCATGAAAGAAAAAAATGGGAACGGTAAAAGTTAGAAATAAAACGCTCCTCATTGCCGCGCGCGCTTCTTCATTATAAATTATAACGAACGTCGAGCCAATAAATAACATTTGAAGAAATTAAGCAAAAAACGTGAAATAAATAACAAATAAATGCGCGCGTACGCAAGAATAGAGATAAATAAAATATAAACGAGTAATAAATCCGGGCTGATGCGGCAATGAAGCATGAATGAAACCACAATCATTAATCGCCGTTTCGAAACGCTAAAAAAAGTAGTGCAGTATTTTTTTCGGCCGCCTTTGATTCCAGATATCTCAATCGTTTGTTGTGTGCATCGCATGTTCGCACTTGCAGCTTGTTAAACTTTATGACCGCAGTGGTGGCGACCAGGCGCGCGCGCGCGCTAATTTATTCCAAATACCCTCAATCCCAAAATGCTCCGACCCATAACCCATACCCGAACATTAGCAACATCAAAAACCGAAGACCTAATCATTTACAATTACTTTTAAACCCTATTGGGGCTCGACCGATGCATCGCAGGACCTCTATCGCCGCCCATGCGACGGCTATCCATAACTTTCAAAGTAGTTAGCATTGGGTGGAACTATTTAAATACTGCCAACGGATAACTTATTCGATCGCCTCATTCAATTCGCGTATCCTTTTTACCTGTGCAAATCTGATTTTCCCTTTTTTAGTATGATGTAAAAGTGTTCGCGCGCGCTGGAATTATGTTTATAGTAACAGTTATGTTAAGGGCACACTTGTTGTGCTCTCGCAGAGTGCTTCGTGCCTGTGGGAGCTCTCTCCGTTCTTTTTCAGCATATGCTTCACTCGCATGGCGCTATCTCGCTCCGTTCAAGCTCAAGAATCGAGTTTAGTACTTCATAAACTAGAGGCGCACGCGAGCTTCCGAGGTTGAAATCTTAGGTTACAGAAGAGGGCTGTTATGGTGCCGTAAAGACTAGTGATTTGATTTTATGTGTTTCGGTTAAATATCACTTTATCCTCTTGTAAATGGGATTACGTTTCACACATAAATACCACATTTCATCACTTTATAAACTTTTTTAAGTTTTAAAACCAAAATTAATTTTTTTTTAATACTTTTTGATGTGTGACGCTGTGAAGCGCTTGGATTGCTTCTAAACTTATAATATTTAGTTTCCTTGCAATTTTTGTTTTTGATTTTTGAAATATTTAGCGCGCGCTTTTGAAATAGTTTAATGTTCCGTACGCATAGGTTGAATAAATCACTTGAAGGGTTTTCTGTCTCTTCCATGTGATCGCGTCCAGTCCTCCGCATAAATCATTATTAAATGTTAAACGACAAAAAGAAGACAAATCGATGTACGTTTGGGAAGGAAGTAAGCAGGCTCAAATAAGGAAGAAAAAAGTATATGGGAGAATCGCAATAAATCCTTCTTTCTTTAGTATGGGGGGCTCCCGAAGTTGCACAAACTTCGGTCTAAGTCCGAACATCGTTCACTTTGAATCATTGCTGGTTGGATGTCGTCTCCGCCGTGGCTGCGCATTAATACCCGGGATCGGACCAGAATACTTGCCGTTGCACGTGGAACAAGTCGGAAATCCACCCGCTCTATATTTCACATTGAGGTATTTTGAGTAATTGTCCGGTGGCACGTTAAGGCATAAATAAAAAGGCGAATTACGATTTCAATTAATTCCCCCATTAACATTACATAAATCTTTCTTAATATCCAACACAAGAAATTTTTTTAACCACATCTATTCATTATCGCAATCATCTCAATTAAATCAGATCCAAGAGACAAGCTGAAAAATCCTTCCCATTATAAATAACACAAACCGCTCATTAAATACTCGCAATAAATCACACAGACAATATTAATATTAAATTGTCATTATCGTCCTTTTTTTATACAATTTCAACGCATAATAAATCCCAAGCCTTTTAAAATAAACAAAACAAAACCACATAAAGGATAACCAAGTCGAAATTAATTAATTAACACTTCTTTAAATTTCTCATCCTCTTTATTGGTTAATTAATACGACAATATTAATAATTAATTGTCATTATCACCTTTTTTAAAATAAAACGCATCGCATAATAAATACAAATCCTTTTAAATCAATTAAAAAGGATAAAAGTTATTAACAACTAATTGAAACTTCTCTACATTTAATTTTTTATTTAATAATTAATCACTAAAGTAGTTGACAATATGAATACTAATTTTTATTAATTTTTCATTTCGTAATGCTTCCTTTACTGCTGAACTATTGTCTGTCCAATTACCTTCAACTTTACAATAAATCCTTAATCTTTTTAAATCTTAGAAGAAGGTTATAAATGATTTCCAATTAGAATTTGATTTTGAGTCTAGGCGTAGCTGAGAGGCGATTTTTCAATCTTTAAGCCATCTCGCGAACCATTTAGTTGGGAAATATTTTTTATAGGATATTTACGTCCTTATTTACCTGTTTGTAATGAATTTTGAAAAAAAAAATAAGTATAGAATAACTCAAAATTCTCCAAAGCCACTGCTGCAAATTTACCAATACAATAAAAAAATGTATAAAA
Source organism: Gymnusa sp. GC000175 (assembly GCA_030264735.1). Taxonomy (NCBI): domain Eukaryota; kingdom Metazoa; phylum Arthropoda; class Insecta; order Coleoptera; family Staphylinidae; genus Gymnusa; species Gymnusa sp. GC000175. The sequence goes on along the minus strand of JARJDX010051954.1, from coordinate 3,209 downwards.
CGCACTTGCATGTACACATTAAAAACAAAATCATTTATAAGTCCAACAGCGCCACCACCGGATCGCCAATAGGTGGAAGTAAGTTGATCACTCATTTTGTGCTTTGCGCTTTTTTGCTTGTTACATTTTGCTTTGCGCTTTTTTGCTTGTTACATTTGCATTAACTATTCCGCAGACGGTAAATAATAGTGATGTTTTTCAAACTATAATCACACTTTGGTTAGGTAAGGAACGGATAGTTTGAATATAATTAATACCAAAGGTAGATTTACGAAGTACAATAAAAAAACTTTTTTTTTAAATTCCCCTTCTTTATTATTTGCTAATTAGTTTTTAAACTAATCAACATTCTTGTTGGTAGAATCTGATAAATAGAGATTAGAACCAACTGCTCCAGTTGTTATTTGTTATATAAGGGATGGGATGAACTATTAGCAAAAATAGGGATGTGTCAACCCTAAACATGCGGCAAAAAATTGTTACGACTGCCTTGAGTTCCGTTGCAGTGTAGATAAAGCTTTCATTAGAAGAAAACCCGAAGCGGAAAAGGACATTTTCTTAAGTTTTTCTTATCTTAAAAAAAAGTTTCATCAACGTAATAGCCTTAAAAAATGTCCATGCATGGAATAAACAACTTTCCGAAGGGGTTAATTGTTTGAAAGATGAAGTTGTGAGCAATTGCGATTAAATAAGTTACAATTTCAACCGATTTTCAAATGATTACTTTATATTTTGCAAGTAGAAAGAGATTATCACTTATTGGTGTATTTTATTCCATAGAGATCTCACTCTGTCTTTAAATAAGTTCAAATCAAAAAGACGTTTTGAAATTAAAGTCTGTCAATACTATTTTCTATAATCCATATTGTCATGAATCTCGAATTTATGCAAAGATTAAAGTCAACCCGATATGGCGAAGTAATAGAAAATAAGATTTCAAGGTTTTACCCTAATTTCAACAACTGAACTTAAATAAAAGCTTGCAATATCGAAAAACAAAGTAATATTTTTATCTTTTCATCGAATTTTTACATTTCATTTTCTTATGTTTTTTTTTAAAATAGCATGATTCCCCTGATGCAATCTTTTTGGTTCTTTGGAAGTCAATAAAGATTGACAAAAAATCTTTGTAGGCATTTTAGTTCACTTTTATCTAGTAAAAGAATCGATCCAATAGCGCGTTAATATTTCCTGTTCTGTCTCCCATGCTAACAAAGAAGATTTACGCGCAAAATATGTGTCTTTTATAGATCAACGCAACCTTGGTACACAAATTATTTTTAATTGGTTTAAAGCTTGAATTTTGTGCATCTAAGACCTTATTACGAAGCCTATTCCAAAGGTGCAATTTCAATATTTTATTGAATTTTAAGCCTTATGAATGAGATTTTTAAATTTAAGATTTCTTCATTTATTTTACTCTAAAAGAGTCTAGTAATCGTGCAAAAAAAATTAAAATAATGTCTGCATGTTTGTGTGTAAAGCCATTTTCCTGTACGAATAATGAACGAATATTTAAAACAATAAGAAAATTTATAATTGTTTGTATAATACGAGATCTCTATCAAATTGTCTTAATCATACCTAAAAGTTGTCCTAGATATTTCATTTTTTTAACTTTCAGCCCACTCTGTCGATTTATAGTTTGTTCTTAAATTCAAAATCTTGTTAGATTAAATAGACCATGTCTATTCATTCATTTTCTTGTATTGATAATTCACAGGCTAACTAGGCTACTTCGCTATTTCTGGCGCAGCAGTTTCCATATCAGTATATAGTATAGGGTTGGCAGTGTAGCTCAGCAGTCTAGGCATCCGGCTGCTGAGTGCAAGATCGTGGGTTCGCGCCCCATAGCATGCAAAATATTTATTTAAATATTTAATTATCCAACACTGCCACAACTCCCCAACTCGCCTTGCCAGCGTGTGGTTTCATGGCTAAAAACCTTCTCTTGTTCGAAGTTAGATGAGAAATCATGTAACTCCAGTGGTTCGAAATCCACGCTGAACTGTAGGTTCACCTGTAATGTACGTTGCTAGCGTTACAGGCAGTTAAGAGGCTATGCGCCAGCAGTGGAGTCGTAAAAGGCTGACCACGGATATAGTATGTTCGTTGCAGAGCTATTAGTATCAAGCAAACGGCAAGTAAACTTTTACTCTTCAGCGACAACCATTTGGCTTGGCGTGGTAATTTTTTTTTAATTTTGCTGCTTCTGGTTATGTCTGAAGCACTTTAAAATTCTACCATATACCAGGCTGCACAACTGTTGTCTGGTGATCACTATCATGAGTTTAGTTTTCTTAATATTCGCTCGGCACTTAAAGAAGAAGAAGTGAAATTGCAATGCACCCTCTGATCCCTTTTAAATAATGTGTTATTTGTTATTAACCCAAACTAGGTAAACTTAGCTACTATTTCGCAATCTGTTAAGTCAATTTTCCGAAATATATCGTTGTTTTTACCAATTCCCAAGATTTTGGTTATATCTAAGTTTATTTCAAAAAAAGGTACGACTTTCATTGGGTACCAAATTAAGCTGACTAGACAGTACCTTCTTATCCTTGATTATCCTTTTCTATTATAATTTTATCGACTATATCTGGAGTTATTTAAATTTTTAGCAATTGATATATCATTACAGCGATGAGAAACTATATATGGAAAAGATTTTAAAAGTTATAGAGGAATGAGGGAGTACTGAAGAAAATGGCAAATAGTAAGAGGACATCTTCTTCTTCTACTTTAATTAGATCTTTTGATCTGTTAATTGGGACGCCTTAGGATCTCTTGAGATGTCGATTGCCAACTCTCCTTCCATCTCTCCGGTGGTTTTCCTGGGGGTCTATCTCCCGCTGGTCTGCTCTGGAATGTTATCCGCGGTAATCGATCTTCTGTCATTCGGGCTACATGAGCGTGCCATAGCCGTTACTTTTGCCGCCCCATCTTACTACGTCCTGCACCTGACATTCCTCTCTTGTATTCTCGTTTCTATTTTTGTTTTTCCGAGTATGTTTCTCAGGGTTTTCATTTCTGCTACACGCAACATGCTTTTTGTTTTATTTGCCTCTTCTCGAACCTTAATACCGTAGATCATTATTGGCCTAACGCAGGTCTTGTAGATCTTTACCTTGTTGTCGATACGCATATTTTTATTTGCCCATATCACCTGTCGTAAGTATCCTGCCATTGCGGTTGCCTTGTTAATCTGA
>JARJDX010051918.1:0-17517 GCA_030264735.1 Gymnusa sp. GC000175 | reverse complement strand
GTGCACTTTAAATATCGCGGCTGTCACAAAACCTCAGGTTTTACCAAGATGGCGGCGCTCAATTGGGAACGCACCTAGCGGCTGAAGCCCAATCCAGTGTTATATTCAGATCAGTGAGCTAGGCTAACACGCATATTTTATTTTTACACACGACAATTAAAATTTTGCAATCATGTAGAATATACGCATACAAAATAAATTTTCAAAAATTACAAAAGAGTAAGAAATAATCATATTTAAAAAACCAACAGGCGTCAATAATAAAATAAAACATTTTAAACGTCTTTTAAGTCCAGGAATTTTTATTTAACAACTGTTTAGCAAAAAGGCAAGAAAATTTGGTCTCAAGCTGTATTCATCTTTTTTTTTAATTGAGTAATACTAACAAGCAGTATTATTAAAATTATTTTTTTCCTTAAAGGTAAAGTCAGTGTGTATCGCAGACACCAGATTTATCATCAACAAAGCTGTTGCACGATTTTTTTGATAAAGTAAATACTTATAAAAATACTATAGTTTATGTAATTGTATAAAATGTTACTTACGTATTTATCAAAATTTTATTTTTGCAGTATTTTCCAGACAAGATATGTATAGTTCATGCAATAGGTTGCTGTCAGATTTTTCCACGTGGACTTTCTGTGTAATACTGTTGCAAATAGCTCTTCCACGTGCCTATTTTCAATATTGTTTGCTTATTGTCTAAATCAGAGTTTCTCAACTATGTATATGTATTTAAAGGAGACCTTTCTTACATGTAAATTAAATAAAAGTTATTAAATAAAATTGTATAGTACACTAGACCCTCCATGTATGCAAGGGTTTCGTTCGCCAAAAACCTCGCGGAATTCGCGTAAATGTAACCAAAGAAGCAAGAGAAAAAAGGTTTAGCGGATGTATTTTAGTATTCTAGTTTTAAAATTTTACGAATTTGAATAAACACGAAAATATTTGGCGACAACATTTGTGGATGCAGTCGTTAATTTTAAGGGATGTAAAAAGTTTTCAAAAATTATCCTTTACTCTTTCTACATGTACCGCGTTATATTTTGTTTTATGCATATAATGCAAGTGGAGTGCAGGGAATGGACTTGGGATTAAAAAGTTTGAGAACCACTGCTCCAAAGCCCCGTTTATAATGGCCATCGTACATCATAAAGAATAAAATTTACTTGCAACAAAGAAAACATTACTTCCGTTTTTTATAGACTCCAGTTTAAGAACCTCTGGTCTAAATATTAAAAACAAAGTTCAATCCATAACATACCAACCCCGAATTAATTTGTTTACAAAAACGTGTTTTTTATTAAAATATAATTTGTTTAACATTTTGCGTTATTTTCAAATTCTCTACCTACAGAATGAAATATTTTTGTTTTCATCGTTTATTTTTGTTTAATTACATTATGATCCATATTTGAAGGTACTTCTTCTTTGTTTGCTTGTTCCAACTTAATTCGAAGAATTAACACAATTTGGGTAACCACAAAAACAAACAATTTAATATTTCGGGTGTAAAAAATTGCTAATTTAATATTACTCTCGAGCGAATTTTATTTTACGTTGTTCCCACACAGAAAACAATTGTAGTTGTAGTGCACTCAAACTAAACATTTTTGATGGACGCATATTTCCAAGTAACTTCTCAATTATTTAATTGAAGCCATTACAAACTTATTTAGAATTGCTTCGTTGAAACTTCCACAATAAAATTTCAACAAACATCGTTCAGCAAAAACTTTTCTAATGATTTAGCTTTTCTTTTTATTTTTATATACATTCCTATATAAAAATTGTTTATTTTTTTTATTAAAATTTTACATTTCTATATAAAAATCGTATTTTTATATATAAAATTCCGTTGGTTTTGAATAACGATTGGGACGATTTATCATATGTTAACCACAATTTGTATTTTTGTTGTAAGTTTTTTTATGACAAATTTATTTTGAAATGACTTGTTGATATCAATTACATTCAATATTATGTTTTATTAAAAGATAATTTTAAAACAAACATATGCAAAATTAAAAGCTTTTTATTCGATGTAATTTAATATTTTAATATATTAACGTCATGTTTAGTATTATTAATGCGATTTTAAAATAACTAAAATAATTTTTATAAAGTACGCTATGAAATATGAACTAAACATTTGTAAAATTTTTATGTTCTTTTTTTCAATTTCTACAGAGCTGTGTTTAAAATTTTTACTACAAAACAATTTTGATCTCCTATAAGAATAGTACATAAAAGTAGAAAGAATTGTTATTTCGAACAAAGCTGCAGAAATAATCATAAAATGTTTCTGCCTCTTCTCCTCAAGCTCAACAAAATATATAAGAGTATCTTGCACATGGCTTCCCAACAATATCAGACGTAATTCTCTTTATTTACGATTGCACATCTCACATGAATTGCAATTAGACTTCTTGTGGTGCTTATTAAAAATAGAAACACGTAGCGTTGACGGAAAAAAAATCCTGCAACGCGACAATACAGATGGGTAAAAACCGGTCGTCGCAAGTGAGAACGGCTTCAACTTGAAAAAGACGGATTTATATCCGGAGTCGGGAATTATCATGTGTATGCTTAACTCTGTACACAATTTTAATATCTTTGTTTGCAAATTTGTTTACTTTTAGCTTAACTAATCACAACGTTTTACGTATTTTTTTTACTTTCCTGTACGTTTATTGTTTTATCACACCACTTTATTTTATTTTATTGCATTTTTTAAAGAACAATTAAAGTAGGCATATTAAAATAACCTAAATAAATCAAAATAAAGTTTAAAATTGGCTCTAATCGTAACTTAACATCCAAAACGATAAATAAATTCTTAATGATCATTACCTTCTGCAACCTCTGGTGTATGAGGACATATCTCTTTAAATTCGAACATTGGAACATTTTTATATTTCACTATGATATTAAGCAATAAATTTTCTACGTTTTGAAAAATTGAATTAAAATCGTCACGGTAGAAATTAAGAAATTTTCAAGCAATATTTTTTGCAACTTAATGAAACATTGCAATGTATTCCGATTTCGGTTTGTAATTACATAAACAATAAATAATACAAATTAGTTAAAAATTTGACTAAAATAATTAATTAGAGCTGAAATTGAAATAACAAAAAATTATAATCAATTAATCAAATAAACATTTTTGCAATGAAATAAAAAAATTCACATGTTACTATGTATGTAATATTTAATATATTTTGTCAAAAATTTAATTCAAATCGACTTAAATTTTATGCAAGTTTTTTTAAATATGTACCTTGAATGCATGAAAACATTTAAAATGATCAATCCTAAATAGGAGGAACGATAAATAAATTATTTTTTCCATCGTTACATCGAAATAGTAAATTTAAAATATTTCAACTAATTTATATGATTTTAATCCATAATTATAAATACTTTTTAATACATAATTATTAATGCCTTTTCGGCTCGCTATCATTTGAGTAGGTATTTTACTTGGAAATATTTACAAATTTTTTGGTGTTTCGTAGCCTTGTAAAATGAGATGGAGTTTGTTGTGTTAATCTGATTGTGGGCTGCTACGTGAGTTCGGAATACGTAATATCACTACACACCTAAATTTGATTACAGTTAAGACATTTATGGGAATTGTAAATGCCCATTTTACAATCTTTGCAATTAATATTATAAGTGTTTTCATAACGCAATAATAATGCGTGCGTTTCTTATGAAGCGCATTGTTCAAGCAAGCACGTTGTACATTAGAAAAATAAAAATTGAATTTAGTGAGGTGGAAATCCGGTTGGAATTCCATCAATTTATAACGATTTAGTATTCCACAGCTATAAGGAAGAATATATAACGTATCGACAACTGTTCACAGTAACTAAACCATAAATTCCTAGTTATCAAGAAATTTCTGTGCATGTATGAGGAGACTACTACTATTCTAGGCACTTTGCCGACTGCAAATCGCTTAACGTTTCTAGATTACGGCATTAAGTATACACATACTCTTTGTTTTTTTATGAAGTAAATATAAACAAGCACCTAAATGGTCTACGACTCTAGAACTATTAATACTTTGTGGCGAAGTCTGGAATTAATACATGTTTAACTGAAAGACATTTTATCCGGTAGAAATGTATGTACATTACATACTTATTTAAAAGCATTTTGATCATCGATATAAACTTAAAACATTTTATGTTATGCAATAAAAACATTTCGTACGTTAAGAAATGAATTATATTTTGTAACTACTTTATTTTTATTAACTTTTTAATTAATTATTCCAATGTTTTTGTTAACTAATGTTTGAACATCTTTTGTTTCAGTTTTACTTAGTGAAGCAATAGAAAATGACGACCTTCAGTTCAAAACGTTAAAAATAACGGATTTTGGATTAGCAAGAGAAGTTTATAAAACGACGAGAATGTCTCAGGCGGGAACATATGCCTGGATGGCTCCTGAAGTCATTAGGAATTCGACATTTTCTAAAGCCAGCGATGTTTGGAGCTACGGTATACTTCTTTGGGAATTGCTAACAGGGGAGACGCCCTACAAAGGGATAGATACGCTCGCCGTCGCTTATGGCGTTGCAGCCAATAAACTAACTCTTCCGATACCTAGTACGTGTCCACAACCGTGGAGGGAACTAATGGAAGGTATGAAACATGCTTTGTAAAGTATATACTTAATATATTTAAAATTTCTTCAAAATGTTTACTTGGATGCTCTTTAACTTTAACTTATGCATGAATTAAGTACCAATAAAAAACATTACGTAGTATAAACTTTAGACGATGTTTCCAAACACGTATTTCGGTAAAATTATAAAATTAATTATTCAAAGCTGACCCACATTTTCTCATGAAAATACTAACCGACCTTGTGTACTTTTTTCCTCTATAGGATTGGATTTTATATTTTTTTCGCAACAGCGTGAGAAAATAGAATATAACAATTTAAGTCACGATTTCAAAATTCAATGATGTATTAAATCTAAATTTCTATAATACATCAGAAGTTTTACAAAAATCAATAACTTCCAATATATACAGGGGAATATAAAGTACTTAGGGTATGGCAGTGCGCCACGATATAAAATCATAGCAGAAAGAATTTTTACATAAATTGGCTCTTCCTTCTTTGAAAGTAATTATTGTTATTATTTTTTCGATTTTTTATAAAAAAAATCTCAAAGCGCAGAAGGACCTTGTGGTCGATATCCAGTTGTGCCTAAAATTTCAACAATTACAGTGACTAATAATCACAAAGATAAAACAAAGTGGCGCTTTCTTGTCTTTTTCGTTATAAAACCCGTCGACTACGTTATAAATGGTAAATTGTTAAAGGGTTTAACCTCTCTAGGAATATAAAACATTACTTAAATTTGTATATAATATTTTTTAATTTATTTTCAAATTTTTATTTCAAGTGGAAGTTACAATCACTTTATATTTGTTATTCAAATCTGCTAAACAAATAAACATATAGTTATACAACGAGCAAACTGTTAATATAAGTCATTAGTAATTCAAAACTTGAAGAGTCCAAAGGACCGACGAACAATACTGAATAAATTTTTTAATACAACGAAGGATGGGTTTCTGGTATTCAAAAATAAAGAGAGAGCGGGAAAAACCTAACCACAGACACATAATGAAGATATTAGATATATCACCTGAGTGAATAAACTTTAAAGGAAAAGAACTTGCCATGCATACGTAATGTAACTTTTAACACTTAACTTATAAAATTGTGAAAATATGTTGACACAGCAATAAAACGTTTTTAAATAATTGCTTCCAATTAGTATTCGAAAAGTTACAGCGGCAATCGTGATATTAAAATATGATCCAATAAATTTGGAGTTAATTTATTACGAAAAATGGTATCGGGAACCCTTTAGCTATCATGTTGGAGGTTCTTGTAATATCGTGGCCATTGGTCATTGGCTAGCTATACGAGTGCTCTTGGAAACTTTTTTTAAAACGATCTAAAAACATAAAATTTAATAAATAATATTATTGCTTTATTCGTCTTCCAGATCAATACACCTTTGCATGCACTTGAACCAATTTGTAAATTTTTTTTCCACTCTGAAGTTGATACTTTAGAAACTTCGAGCTGCTTCAGGCGATGAAAATTATTTACTACGCATTTTATTTTTGGGAGCAAAAATAAGTCACAAGATGTAACTCAGGTAATAGGGGTAAAAAGTCAATAATTTGTTACTTTTACTTGCTAATCAACGGTATGACGCGCCAAGTGGGAGCTGGCGTTGTCAAGAATAATTCATCGATTTCAATTCTTTCTTCTTACTTTATCAATGACTTCTGGCAAATAAATTTTAGTACATATATTATTTTCTTCTTGAGCCTTTCTTTGCACCGTTAAATTGTGTGGTATCCAACGACTGCATTACTTCCCAAAGTTCAAATGATCATCCACAATCGTGTATATTTCATTCATAAAAATGCCAAAAGATGCTTGAATGATACTTGATATGCCGATCTCGCTTAATTACCTTCAGAAAATCAATTCCCATGAGTGTTCCACGCTTGAATTTGGCAAATCAATTGTAAACACTGCACTTGGTTGGATTTATCTCCAAAAGCCAAATGAAGTCGATCGATTATTGTTTCGGCGTTTAACCAAATTTGAAGTAAAAAAAACATGGCGAGAAAATTTTCACGCGAGAGTTCCACTTTTTTTGTGCAAACGAAACTAGTTTTATTTGAGTATGAACTGTCAACTCAATTATAGGTGAAATGTGTTAAATATTACAAATATGACAGTTGGAAAACGCTGGCATCACTAGAACTACTGGATTCCAGAAAAATTTCCCGCAGCTCTCATATTCTTAATTATTATTTTGATGACTGATGCTCGGAATACATACTTACTAGGAAAAGTGTACTATTACCTTATGTTTTTAAATCCGGAACTTTTTTTTTCTTGAGCGTCTTTCGCTGTTAATTTTGTTTAGGATCCTATATATAAATTTTTGTTCCTATTATCGCAAGGTGTAGACCTAGGAACGTCATTTCAAATGCTTCTAAACGTTTGAGCATCGTTTCACTGACACATACATAGCCATCCTCTTTGGGATATTTAAGGTCGCTATACAACATTTTCTACCTCCGTTTAAAAGCTGCTGGAACTCGATTTTAATTTTTACTTTAATGAGTTATATGTTACTACTCATATTCAGTACATCAAAAGTAACTATTTGTAAAATCGACATCGAATATACGATTAGCAGTTTGTCGATCACGTAAAACAGGAAAGTTTTACAAAATTTGCACCCGATAAATCGTACAAACGCATAATGAACCATAGATATATGTAACGTAGTTGACGTGCTTTATAATAAAAAACTGAGCCAATAAAGGCCACTTTGTCTTATCTTTCTGATTGTATTTATTACAAATTATAAAAAAGTATTAACGACGCCATAATCTACTGAATGATCATTTTATTAAAATTAAATTATATTTTTAAATAAAATAAAACTGCGGTCAAATTGTAAACTCATATTCGACGAGGATTCTTTAAATTTCGGTGGTATCAAACTTACAGACGATTTAGAAAACTTTTCATATAGGACTCGTGGCACAGTTATTTGTGTGGTTGTAATAAATTCCAAAAGATACAATTTAACTTAAAATTAACCAATATTAATGCAGCAATCTCACAAAAACTGAAAATATTATACAAAAAGTGGCACTGGCATATGCATATCGTTATCTATTTATCTATTTAGCTACAATCACGCCACCAAAAGTGTTAAAATCGCTAACATTAAAACGATATCTAATTTTAACTTTCATCCAGGGCATCAAATCGGTTATTAAACCGGTTTTTTTTAACCGGTAACCTTTATTTTTTTGCATTTTCCGCGATTTTAACCGAAACCGTAACCATTATTTTTTTCCTTAATTAACTGGTAACCTAACCGAAATAATTTTTTTAAACCGGTTTGTTTGATAATTTAAAAAACTTTTTGTCTGTGATTACTTTTGTATTTTTTCATGATGTTTATTTTGTGAATTTTTTTTTGTTTTTATTGTTTTTTTCTTAAATTTAATTTGAAAAAAATCTTAAAAAGAACCGGTTTTTAACCGGTTTTTTTCTCTTTAGAAACCGGTTTTGGGAACAAAACCAAAAAAATTTTTTCGTTCTCGATATCGGTTAACCAAAAACCTATAATATTTTCGGTTTGATGCCCTGTTTTCATCACAGTAGTATTTATGATTTTTATTTTAGCAAAGAAATGATCAATTACGTTTTTTTCAGCCTGTTGGGAATCAGATCCTCACGGTAGGCCATCTTTCGAAGATATTTTAGACGCTTTAGATCACATTGTACATTCATCTTTTACCCAAACTCCTCATGAAAGTTTTCACACGATGCAAGATAACTGGCGCCAAGAGATTGAAGAGGTACTCTTAGAACTCCGTAGGAAAGAAAAGGTATGTAATAGCTGAAAAATATTTTATTTATATGCGAAGCTTTTCACTCTTAATTTTTCAAGAATATTAATTCAATATTTTTTTCTTTTGCTGCTCTTCCCAGGCTTGTAAATCATTTGAAGAGGTAAATATACGATTGGCAAGCCATTTAATGTCATTATCTTTTATCATATTAAATTAACGTGCACCGTGTGGTTTTAATTGCACTTCATATTAATACTAATTTTATTTGAGTTGGTTTTAAAATGTTGAAGTCAAATGTTAACCAAAAGTAGCAATTATATGATTTTTTTACATTTACTTAACTAGGAACTTCGGAGTAGAGAAGAGGACCTAAATAGAGCTCAATTACAACAACGAATGCATGAGGAACAACTCCGACAAAAAGAGCAAGAACTTCAAGCCCGAGAAATAGACTTATTAGAACGAGAATTGCATTTTATTATTAAATTACAAACTCCAACACCCATTAAACGAAAAGGTAAGAAATTTTAATTATAACATGCATGCAATAAACAAGAGGTATGAAGTCGTATAAAAATACTTTCCACTCTGCTTTGGACTACTAAAAACGTTTTTTCTGACTGAATTGGAGCCCAGCGATTCCAACTCCACGTCTTGATTCCATTTCCGACTTCACAACCCTGCAATAAACTAAATATATACGCATAAAAAGTTGTTGCTTTTATTCACATGTTAATGTTTTAAAAATGCAATTTGTTATTTTTTATAGGAAAATTTAAAAGGTCACGTTTAAAGCTACTAAAAAAGGAACCTGGTTCAAACATTAGTTTTCCGTCTGACTTCAGACATACGATAACTGTGCAACATACAACTGATCACAAACCTTTAAGTGGAGTGATTTCCCCTCATAGTCCCCCAGGTTCGCCAGCTATTACAAGACTAAGAGCAATAGCTCGTAAGTACTCATATAATACGCAACTTATTTTAGATTGCATGGTATTGTGTGCGACGAATGCATGTTTTTTTTTTAGTATGGATTTTATCGATTGATTTTTTAAGCTTTGTGAGTGTGTGAGTATTTTTTTTCATTCTACGTGTTTTGACAGCATTACTTACACTTTTTTATAATTCAACTCTATTTTTTATTATTCCCCACTTAAAAGAATTAAATTAAAAAGCAAAAAAGAAAACACAAATTAATTTTAAAAATTATAATAATGTTTGTCAAATCAAATCAATTAAATATGAAAGTATTTTTTTAGAATAAATGTGTTAGGTGTCAGGTAAATAAGCGGTTTTTTGTAAATATACTTAGGGAGCACGTCAATGTTCTCTTACAGTGCCAGCCGACGGAGTAAAGGGAAAGACATGGGGTCCAAGCACGTGCCATCAACGGGAAAGGGGTCAGATACCATCCTTAAGACCTGCACCCCGCCCAGGGGGAGTTTGGTCAAAAAGTGCGCCAAACTTAGACAAATCACGGAACGCATTAAGCCGACCTGCACACGACATAGGTAACACATCCCCAACAACTACCCCCCCTGAAAGTAAACACAGCTCTGGTGGTGATAACATGCATACTTCTACGCTACAACTATTATTAAACAAAGTAACCGCTTTAACTCTACCTGAATTTAAACCGTTTAGGAATTCTTTACGTAATAATAGTTTCCCTAATAATAATAATGCTTCTTCTGTACTTGGTGAAAACCGGCGCAGCCGTTCTATAGGGAATATTACAGAATCTCATTATGATACTGTGTTTAGTACCAACAGTTTTGTCATTGCACGTGGAGTTTCAAATAATAATTCAATTAATTTTACAAGAGATTATGACACAGATGATAATGATACTGAAAAGTTATTAAAACCGTGATATCTGTATATATTATTATTGTCAGCTTATCTTTTCCTTTTTTTCCCCAAAAGGAATTCTAACTGAAGAAAGCCTTCCCAACATTGCCTGTAAGTTAAATAATTGAACAGAGTATAAACGTATATAATATTTGCAGTTTTATTAAGCACAGTAGCATGTTGATTTGTTATATTATTTTATATTAATTAAGTTTATTTCAGCTTTCTGGCATATTTTCTTGTGTAGATTTATTTTTTATTATATTTATATTATATAATTTTGTAGTTAGGTTACGTTTGCTACTTTTAATTTTTGATGCTGCTTGAACACGATTTTTATGTATTATTACACCTTTGTATTTATATGTGTGTTAGTTCTGTAATCAGTTCTGTTTTCAAAGACGTGTTCAAATTGCATTTTATTTTTTCCTATCCCAGGTGATGGTTTTTAATTATGTATGTATTATTTTCAAATAAACATTGTAATAATGTTTTTAATTGCTGTATTATTTTTTTTCTACTAGCATGTCCTGGGAACCAGCACGTATAAATAATGTACAAAATATATTCTTACAAAAATTTAACTTGACTAATATTACTCGATAATTTAACTCAACAATTTAAAAAAAATTATAATCAAAATTTAATTGTCTTCCAATTTTTATCAAAAATTGCTTTATTTGTGTTGTGCAGCTTAAAATTTTATGATTTATTATTTAAAAAAGGCTAGAATGTGTGTTTGGCTTAACAGATTTCACGTCACCGGAAGACTGGGGTCCAGAATTTCCAATTCCTGGTACAATACGTCACAATGTGCCTATGCCTACACTTTATAGTGCTGAAGGTAAGATTTAAATCGTTTTTATACCTTTTTTCATATATTTAATATTTTAGGAATTAAAGTTAAGCCTAAGCTTGGAATAGTGGAATTAGTATTATATAACATTGCTGCAATGCTTGCTGGCGTCGCCTCAGGATATGATGTTCGATTATCTAATGTTTCTCCATTACATCCAAGACTGCAACCAACTAAGTATGATTTTTTTTGCAAAAAATACATCCTGATGAATTTTCTGGATTTAAAATTGCCAATTTCTGTGATTTGTAATAAACATAAATTTTAGTTTTGGTAATTAATAAAAAAAAGCTCTTAGGTGCTGAATTTTTTACAGGGTATACCCAAGTTAAGCGATTTTAATGAAAATAAATTGAGCACATTTTTTGCAGGGTATAGCAAGTTTATTTTTCTTTAACATACTAAAAAATAAAAAAATTTCAAAACGCCTAAAGGTCTAAAACTTCCGGAATTGAAAATTGCCAATTCAGCGATTTGTAATGAAAATAAATTTTAGTTTTGGTTAATTATTTTTAAAGAAATTGATCATTATGGCTCCAAATTTTTTTTATGGGGTACAGCATATTGGCAAAGCAAATTAAAGCTTTGGTTATGACTTTCTTTTGCAGCATTTATCTTGAACATACTAAAAATATAAAAATTCCAAAATATCCAGAAGTCACTATAAATTTTAAAATTCAAAATAATTGATCAAAAATAACTTGTAAGATTGGTGATCAATTTTGAAGTATTTTAAAAAATCTTTTTTTTAGATTAAATTCAACTGAACTCCAACCATGGAGATCATCAGATAATACTGACTATGAATATTCTTCATCTAGTGGCTATAGCCATAATACCTACCATGGCCCTACAAGACATCATAGGCCTATGTTAACAGGGTCACAATTAATAACTCTTCAAAATGAAGAACAAAAACCTTTACGCTTTACTGATTCACCTCAGCATCATTCAAATGTCACACCAAACCCCTCTCCTCGTAGAAAGTCAAGTTCAACAAGTAACGATGGCTCAGAAGTATACACACCTTTACCCTATGAACGCGCTCCCACCATTTATATCCCTGGAGATTATCATGGATGCCAAACAGAAAACAATCATTGTGCTGGTTGTGCACATTCAGATAATTATAGAACTGAAACGAATTTAGGATTTAATTATCATCCAAATGAGCATAATTATGGTGGGTATAGTTCAGAGTATAGTGGAACTAACACCACAATGTATGGATACGTAACTGATTATGCGTATGATAACCCTAGTAGTATAAGTAGCCATAGTGGATCAAGAACACCTCAAAGATTACCGATAACTCAGTCACATAGACGCACTCCTTCTAATGTTTCAAATGCTAGTTCAACCACCACCAGCGGTTCAAATGTAAATCCTAGTTTTAAGCTAGAGGATGACTGTAATTACACACCAACTCATTTAAGAAGGCAACCAGTAGATTATGATTATGGAATTTCATTTTCGAGACAAAACTCGAATGAAATTAGCAATGTTGAAAGACCAACTACGCTTGAAACTACTACAGGTTTTACCAAATTACGTTCTAGTTTAAAGAGAAATAATTATCAATCAAGTCAGGGTCATTCGGGTGGTAACACACCAACCAATCCAACACCACCCGATAGTTTAACTAGTGATGATAGTTCATATGTTTCTGCTAAAGATAGTAATAGTTCTGTTAGCAGAGTAAGATTTTCACCTATTCTCATGGACATAAATATCTCTGGGCAAAACCAAGATTCTACAGTACCTTTACAAGCTAGAAGAACAAGGCAAAGGCCTTCTCTGGCAGATATGGAGAGAGAATTTATGTCATAATTTGTAAAATTTTAGATGTGGCTTAATATATGTTATCAAAGCAACATTTCTTTAAAACTTATGAATGTGTGGCCTTTGGTATTAAAAAATCTATTGGTGCATATGTAGATTAATTAAATTGAACATTTGCTTCCACGTGGCCATAAATTGTTTTGCAATATAATTTTTACAAATTTTAGTAAAGAAATATGCACTAATAGTATAATTATGTATGTATAAATAAAGCATTATAAGGTCCTGTGTCTCCCAAAAAGCTTGTACATAAGAGTTACCTTATATTTGTCATATTAAAAAGCACAGAATTATATCCGTATTAGAAACTATTAAGATATTAGTGTCGTATATAAATAAACTTCTGTGCTTCGTGCTCAATACTCACAGTTCAGCATGCACTCTTTATTACCTGAACGGTGGTTCGACATCACAATCCATGGTGCCTGTTCTTCATGCAGTATAAAAGTGATAACTACATAGTCATTCATGTGCAATTTTTTTTATTGATTTAATTTTATCAAAATTTAATAAATAAAACATGCTGCCTTAAGATATAAATAATTAATTATTTCTCTGAGATTATGTCTTTTGATGGTGACGGATTTTATCTTGTGATTATTTTAAATGTAGTAAGCATTTGATAATCGTGATAGCTATAATTTTTAAGACTGTTTGTACATTCCAATCTAGCTTGCAGCCTGCATCTGCACACTTTGTTTCTAATTTGTATTTCTCTTTTAAAGGACCAATTTTTCAGTAATTTTCTTTTTGATTGTACTATTTTATTATAATGTACTTATATATATTATATTGTAGACTAATCAAGGGAGTATTATTAACATATTTCTAATATTTTGTGGCCATTGTAACAAGCAACTACTATGCAGTATTTCGTATATATATTTATTATGTATATATTATACATATATATAGGAATAATTTAGTTGTAAAATATGGCTTCCACATGAATATCATGTTTAGATTATTTATTAATTAATAATTTAAGATACATTCCAAAATTATTATCACAAAGAATTATTAATACTCATTGTGTGAATGAATTGTAACAATCGACTCAAGTATATTTATAAAACATTATTTCAATTACTTATTTTCATCCCACATAAACATATAATGCCTCACAAATGAGTCCCAAGTAATGAATTTTACCAACAGGAACTGATGAGGTGCTAGAAGAGAATATCTAATAAAGAGGTGAGTAGGTGAGTAAATGCTGGCCAAGGCATAAAATAAATCATTATGCACAGAGCACAGAGAGAGCAAAAATGTTCATCGACAAATGGGACTCCGAGTCTTAAATTTCACCAACAGAAGCTGATGAGGTGTTAGAAGAGAACATCTAATAGAGGTGAGTAAATGCGGGCTCATAGCGTAAAGTAAACAGTTACGCACCTAGAAAAATTAACCCAAAAAAAAAACAATTCAATCAAAATTTTTATAACTAAAAAAATTGCCCAAATTTTAAAATCAAAACACACTTGCTTTGTGTTTAAGACATGTGGTTGGTGGTCTTTGACACAGATGAGGTGAGCTTAAGCGATGCGGTTAGTGACAGTTATCTTTAAACTTAAGAGAAGTACTTAAAGAGTTACGCATTTTACAGACACTCTGCTTCAAAAATATAGTTGGTAAAAGACGTGTTTTGTACACCTGAGGTGTGCTTAATAAATGAAGGTATCTTTAATACACTTACTATGTGGTTTAATATAAATTTAGTTGATAACAGTCGACTTCTTCACACATGTGGTGTGCTTAAGAGATGTAGTTGGGGAAACGCGTCTTTTACACACATAAGATGACTATGTAGTTAAATATAGGCACTTACATAAACGTTTTATGCTTAAGATGTGATTGGTAATAGATTTGTTCTACACACATGACTTCTGCTTAAGAGATGTACTTGAAGAGAGATGACTTCCACACGTTAATTGTACTTACGAGATGTATTTGGTAATAGTCATCTTTTACACTGCTTTGCTAACATGAGGAGGTTAAGAGAGGTAAACCTAGTTGGTAAGAAACTCCCTTAAACGCATGTGGAGTGCTTAAGATATGTAGTTGAAGAGAGACGACTTTTTTACACATGATTTGTGCTTAAGAGCTTAAGACTTGTAGTTGGTGAGTACGTCTTGTACACACATAAGCATAAAGTGTGCTTAAGAGATGTAGTTGGTGATAGCTGCCTTTTACACACTTAAAGAGTTGTAGTTTTCACACATGAATTTTACTGAAGAGATGTAGTTTGGTGTCTTTTACATACCTAAGGTATGTTAAGTGAGGTAGTTAAAGAGAAACGGTCTTTACACCTATACGTTGCGCTTATGAGATGTAGTTTGTGGAAGGCTTCATGAAGAGTGCCGCCTAAAGTATTTGAAGAGATGCGTAAGTATTGTAGACGCTTTTTATATATACGCTTCGCGGTTTTAGTCTTCTTAAGAGAGGTAGTTAATAAGAGACGTACTTTATACGCATACTTTGTACTTAAGACTTGTAGTTTTTAATAGACCAATATGAGATGTGGTTAAGAGATGTTGGAAAGGACTTTACACATATGAGGTGTGCTTAAGAAATGTGTAGTTGCTGAGTACGTCTTTTACACACATGAGTTGTGCTTAAGAATATAGTTGGTGACAGTTATCTTTAAACTTTAGATGTGTACTTGAAGATATACATATACGCATTTAACACCCCCGCTTTGCGCTTCTGAAATGTAGTTGATATGACACATGAGGTGTCTTTAAGAAATAAAGTTGAAGATAGGCGTCTTTAACAGACATTTTTGTGCTTTATAGATTTAGTTGATACACTGGTGTGCTAAAGAGATGTTTGTGAGAAACGTCTTTTACATACATGAGGTGACTATGTAGTTAAAGAAAGGCGCTACATATATGCTTTGTGCTTACATAAATGACGTGTGCTTAAGAGGTGAACTTGAAGAGGGACGACTTTTCCACACAGGATTTTTACTTAAGAGATATAGTTGGTAATAGTTATCTTTTACAGAGATGAGCTTAAGAAAAGTAGTTGCTTTGCGTTTAAAATTAATAGTTGGTGAGAGACTACTTTTTCACACATTTGGTGTGGTGCTTAAGATATGTAGTTGAAGAGGACGGCTTTTACACACATGATTTATAGTTGGTAACAGGTTTATTTTAACCGCGTAAGGTGCGCTTAGCGAAGGTACTTGAAGAGAGGCGTTGAGACGATGTGTAAACATATGCTTTACACTTAAGAGATGTAGTTGGTGAAAGATGACTTATGTACTCATAAGATGTGCTTAATTTTGTAGTTAAAGAAAGGCAGATTTATAGAAATGCTTTGCGCTTAAGAGACAAGTGAGAGTGAGACAAATGAAGAGTGGATTCTACACCATATCAACATAAATAAAATAAACAAGATATGGTGGATGCGCCGGGCATTTATAATAAAAATTCGTGTTTTGACGACCTTAGCCTTTACATATGATTATACAATAATATTTTATGACATTACCATTATGTTTACTACCACGGAACAGATAGATGTTGCGTTGTCCTATCGTTGATTCATAAAGACATTCCCCCAGATCCCTTAGTACATGTAGTTAGCGTCGGACATCTTTTCTAGCTCGGTGACAGTTTACATACATACTTTGTGCTTGCAATATAGTTGATAATATGATGTGTGTTTTACACATATAAGAAGTGTTTACATAAATCTTATAAACATATATTATAAATACAAGTCATATTATTAACTACATTGCAAGCACAAAGTATAGGCTGTCACCAAGCAAGAAAACATGCGTAAAATATGTACGTGGCTAAACATCTCTTAAGGCATGTGGAGGGATGTCGTTTACTCACATGCTCTCTGCTATGAGGTAACAACATATATGACGTGCGCCTAAGTTTAGTTTGGGAAGAAACGTCACACGCTATGTACTCAAGAGTACTACTTCTTTCATACAGATCTTGTACTTACCCAAGGGAGTTAAAGATTCATTATCCACATAAATTAAGAGGATACCTACCGCGCGCATTCTAAGGAAAATTAAGCAAAATATGGTAAACCCCCGGCGCTCCAGTGCCCTTATTTCTCAATAGATTTTCATAATTTTTTTTTTTAAATTAGGGAAAAAATGTGTAACGATGCTAATGCAAACCTATATTTTCTCTAAATGAACAACAATTGCCACAAAAAGAATGCAAAGATAGAAAATATTGTAAATTTACATAACTTTTGTGTACTTTTTATGGTTACTTCCGATTACATATTTGACTAAATAACTTTGTAGAAGTGTAGTTTGATTATTAATAAACATACTGGTCAATACTACAAATTAATAAGTTAATTAGTTTTAGAGATATGATGACGGCCGATTTGCGTGTTGCGTAAAAATAATTAAAATATCTTGGCCAGTAACCCCCACCAAATCGTAGATTATGCTAGACTTTTTAAGTCACGCCTCCACTAGACAGACGAAGAAATTGTTTTTGCAATATATTTCTTTAGAGGTACGTTTTATGCAAGGATTCTCTCTCT
>JARJDX010051888.1:0-12098 GCA_030264735.1 Gymnusa sp. GC000175 | reverse complement strand
TCGAAATCAACTTTTTTTGAATAAGGGAGGTCGAAAACGGATATTTCCGCAAAAATCTCGATTTTGAAAATTGTCGCGATTACTATACTTTAATTTACTTTGTAAATGAAAGTAAAATACGCGACTTAAACCCGAAAGTAAAAAAATTTACATGAATTTTCAACAAAGCCGTCTGGATTGTAAGGAGGACAGAGACAGAGACACTTAAAAAACAACTTTTATTAAATGACGGGATATTTCCGCAAAAATCTCGATTTCGAAATTACTATACTTTCTTTTACGTAGATGAAAGTAAAAAATGCACAAAAGGGGATGAAATTTACTGCGCTTTGATCTTGATGACCTACCCGTGAGATCCGGAACAAAGTTAGACAAGTTGCGACAGTTGTAAATGAAGCTTTGTTTTAGCTCTTAAGTGCAGACCTCTGATTTGGCAGATACAAACAAAACGCGCTGCGAGGGTAGAAAATTAGACACACTAATCCCCCCTCAGAAGCGCGCGCGCGCGCGCTGTTAAATAATGCTAAATATGATTTTAACTACGACGTCGCCAATTATGACTCGCAGATTTAATTGAAAAAAAAATTTTTTTTGCTCAAAACAGAGTTTCATGAACTTTTAATTAGCGCGTTCTTTTATCTTGCAGGATTCGTTTAAGCAACATCAACTTCCTGCTGGGTAAAAAATGTTTCCTTTGTTGAAAAGGGTTGTTACATATGTAAAAAATTTGCAGTTTATGAAAAAAAATGTTAATTAGATTACAAATGCTTTACTACTAATGCTATCTTATCCTTAATAAGGATAATAAATTAAACCAATATCATAGATAACGACGAGACAAGAATTAATTAAA
Organism: Gymnusa sp. GC000175; assembly: GCA_030264735.1. Lineage (NCBI taxonomy): Eukaryota > Metazoa > Arthropoda > Insecta > Coleoptera > Staphylinidae > Gymnusa > Gymnusa sp. GC000175. The sequence continues at coordinate 11,245 of JARJDX010051888.1, read as the reverse complement.
ATTCTTTGGTGATGAGCAGGAAGCTCGCGCAAAAAGTTTTAAAAATCAAGAATGCGAATTATAACAATTTTTTAATGAAATTATTCCTCCAGTTTTTTTTTATTTGTTTTCCTTTCTTCGCGTGCGCCTGGTGGAAATGTATGGGGGTGGATATTAAATTAGGAAAAGCCAATAAATTAATTTCTGCAACGTATACGAATAAATATTTTTTCTTTCCTTCCTTTTTGCAGACGCAGATCAAAGCTACGTATAATTCGTTTCTTGCGCGCGTTCGAAAGTTTTAATGGCGTTTTCGGTAATCTTTTTTCAATACTTCTTTAACAATTCTTCAAACAGAGTAAAGGCACCGAAAAAAAAGTTCTTAGAGGTAATACGTGTTAAGAAAACTGAATAAATATTGAAAAAAGAAATTTGCAGTAATTTTTTTATTGTATATTATCTTATCAGACTTTAAATTTGTTTTTTTTTTGAGCCAAAAGGCTTTTTCTTATGTAAAATTTAATTTGTAATGGTTAATTTGGTTGAAAATATTTATTTTCTTTTTAATAAGTTGTAGCTTACGTTTCGGATTCATTCAAAGCCTACTTAAGAGCTAAAATTAAAATTTGGGAATAAAAGTGACCATGTGGCCATGTCACTTACGCCTCTTTAGGATTTTTGTTTTTATTCTGTAACGAAAGATTAATTTTTGTAAATAACTTCTGCATCCTGATTCCTAAGCACTGGGTTGCTAATTATTTTGCATATCATTGAAATGACTTTTCACAGTAATGAGTTTTAATATTTTCACATACATTCACACCACCATAAATATTGAAAAAGTATCTAGCTTAATCAATAGCTAGTTAGATATAGGATTTTAACACCCATTTAGAAACTCTAGTTAAGACTAGACGTGAGGTGACTATAAAGAAAAAAGCTTGGACACAATTTACATATAAAAAGGACCATGTCAGGTCGTTAACCAGCTAAGTTTACTTTCCTAGTAAATAAAATAACTAACATTAAGACTTTAATACATCAGAAGTATCTCGTTAGCAAAATGTATTAGGATATTATCGTAACAAATGCCCCACTTGGGCAGAAATTTAATTTTTTTTATGTTTACAGCCATTTTTCCTATTATGATTACAATTTAGATTTAATTTTGTATAAATATGTATGGTTAGATGTACGTTCTAAGTTTATGTCAATATTTAATAATCCTTAACGCGTTGGATAAGTCTAAAGATGACGGAGGGTAACATGTCGGTAGGACCTTGGGGAATAGAGACTTGTAGACGTCACTCTTCATATCACGCTGCAGAATTCGTCGTGTCATCGTGTCAGAAACAAATTGATAGCTATCTCGTATAAGCACATTTATTACCCTTCTGAGGAATGCTGATTTCGAGTGTACTGAGGAAAGCCGACGTCGGAAATGCGCGCCTGCTCGCACTGATAACACTGCGCAAGTTGTTATTGGTGTATGAGATATTTATTAAAGGTGATTATTGTTTGGGGGCGCTTACGCAGTTATTATATAATACCACATCATCAACAGCTTCCGTCAAGGTTTATATTAAACGGGAAATTACGTCACGCATTCTTGCCAGATGACGTTTATGTTATTATACATCTATGAGGATAATTTGCAATCTCTTTACTTTCATTTAAAGAAATTAAAAAGTGTGTTGTAAATTTGTTGCAACTTTAGTTTGGGTGAAATTAAATTTCTCCTGTTGTTATCAACCAGCACAATCGTCGATCTTAATGTTGGTTTTGGTCATTAAGGGATGAAAAATTACGTAATTTTAAATTCTCCTAAATTATTAATTTCCAGGGGTGCAAAAGTAGCTCACGTCCGTAGTAAAAAATTACATGTGTCTAAAGTTAGAGAGAAGTGGCAACTAGTCCTCCACTTTATTCTGAATTAATTCTCATTAAAGGCTTGCATATAAAAATCAATAAAACCAGCAACCTACAGTCCTTGTCAGAATCCTTAAACAAAAGATTTAAAATAGGGTGAGAATATGAAATCGGTTTTTTTAATATTACACCCTTAATACGAGTTTGCATATTACAAAGTGCATTTTTCGATGTGAGAACTTTTTTTTAATTTTAAAAATCGCAATTTTTCGTTATTTTTTTGCGTTATCTTGAGAAGTAACAAATATTGAAAATCCAACTACAGCTTGGTAAAACTCACACATTTTAATCATTAATAATTTAAATTTACTCTTATGGTATGATTAAGTCACAACGCTTTATTCACCAACGAAAATAAAAAGAGAAAATTGCAGTAAATAATTACGTGGACTACCCAAATACAAGAAAGATAGAAAAAAAAACGATAGAAAGGGAAAAGGAAATAAGGAAATAATGAAAAAAGGATAAAAAAGGACGAAAGTACAGAAAATTAAAACCCCACGTTGGGCGCCAAAATGTGTAATCCCTGGATGTAAATACGCTAATTACTCAAATTTAGTAATAAATTTCACCTGGACAATTCAAATACAAGAAAGAAAGAAAAAAAAACGATGGGAATGGTTAAAATTTCACATTTGGGAGCATTCACTTACAGATTAATTGCCAACTAACATAATATTAATAAGCAAAATACACTATCAACAAGTTAAGTAAAAAAACTCACACGAATTTTTGCGCTTTTTCCGCGCTACTAAGAGATGATTCAAAGAAGAGAAACACAGAATCATTACTACCTGTAATTTGATTTACCAAATTAATTGCACATAATCCGCTAATAATCGTACAACAGTTCTAAGATAAAAAAATTGGCAGTTATAGGGACTGCCGATAGAAGTAAAAAGCATGTCGGTGACGCGAACGCAAGAGATTTCACTCATCCAAAAAGCGTCTAACGCGCACAGCCCGCTGCACGTGCGCCAGTCATGAGCATGTCGGTGACGGGAACCCATAAGATTTTCCCCATCCAAAAATTGCCCAACGCGACTAAACAAGTTATTACTTCAAAAAGAGGATCAAACAATTTATCCCTCTCAGAAGCCAACGAAAAAAGATAGCCGGCATTCCATCGCTTACCTCCAAGTGGACTTTCTATTTTCAGAACTTTTATAAGTGGTGAAGCCTTGGATTCTGACTAAGGGTACTGAAAAAAGAATTAAGATGTGGTTACACTACTGTGTGAATAATTTCAAGATATCATAGATGGTTTATGTTACCAATTAATAGCTCCTTAAGATAATAAAAAAAGAAAGGTAGTTTCTAAAACAATAAAGAACAGGAAGCTAGAATACTTTGATTTCATAATGAGGAATAGTTAACGATACGGACTGTTGTCTTAAGAGTGATGATTATTGGTTAGAACGCCATCCTTTTTACCGAAGGTAAATAAAAATTCAATATTTTTAAAATAAAATTTGGAAAGAAAAAAGTGAAACTTTAAAAGCTCCTGGCGTGACATATTTTCATTTATTTTTAATAAAATTGTTAAACGTTAATATTAAAAATTTATTCTAGAATACGATTACAATATAATTTCTGATTTTTCATACAAAAAAATCCATAAAAATTCAATATTTTTAAAATAAATTTGGGGAAGATAAAAGTAAAACATTAAAAGCTCATAACGTGACACATTTTCATTTGTTTTGAATAAAATTTTTATCAATAATATTAGAAATTTAATCTAAAATACGAAAATATAATAATTTTTGCATTTTCATACAAGAAAATTCATGAAAATTTAACATTTTTGAAATAAAATTGGGAAAGAAAAAGTAAAACTTCAAAAGCTCCTGACGTGACACATTTTCATTTGTTTTAATTAATCGTTTTTTCAGTAATATTAAAAATTTAATCTAGAATATGAATATGTAATAATTTTTGCATTTCCATACAAGAAAATCTATGAAAATTCAACATTTTTGAAATAAAATTGGGGAAGAAAAAAGAAAAACTTTCAAAGCTCCTGACGTGGCACATTTTCATTTGTTTCCATTAAAATTTTTATCAATAATATTTAAAATTTAATTTAGAATACGAAAATATAATAATTTTTGTATTTCCATACAATTAAATTCATGAAAATTCAACATTTTTGAAAAAAAAATTGCGGAAGAAAAAACTAAAACTTTCAAAGCTCCTGACATGACACATTTTTATTTGTTTTGATTAAAATTTTTATCAATTATAATAAAAAATTTATTCTAGAATACGAAAATATAATAATTTTTGCATTTCCATACAAGAAAATCAATGAAAATTCAACATTTTTGAAATAAAATTGTGAAAGAAAAAAGTAAAATTTTCATAGCTACTGACGTGACACATTTTCATTTGTTTTGATTATAATTTTTATTAATTAAATTAGAAATTTAATCTAGAATACGAAAATATAATAATTTTTGCATTTCCATACAAGAAAATCCATGAAAATTCAACATTTTTGAAATAAAATTGGGAAAGAAAAAAGTAAAACTTTCATAGCTCCTGACGTGACACATTTTCATTTGTTTTGATTATAATTTTTATTAATTAAATTAGAAATTTAATCTAGAATGCAAAAATATAATAATTTTTGCATAATTCTACAAGAAAATCCATGAAAATTCCACATTTTTGAAAAAAAATTGAAAAAAAAAAAGTCTAACTTTAAAAGCCCCTGACGTGACACATTTTCATTAGTTTTGAATAAAATTTTTATTATTAATATTAAAAAATTTAATCTTGGATACGATAACATAATAATTTTTGCATTTTCATACAAGAAAATCCATGAAAATTCAACATTTTTGAAATAAAATTGGGGAAGAAAAAAGAAAAACTTTCAAAGCTCCTGACGTGACACATTTTTATTTGTTTCCATTAAAATTTTTATCAATAACATTAGAAATTTAAACAAAAATGCGAAAATATAATAATTTTTGCATTTTTATATGAGAAAATCTATGAAAATTCAACATTTTTGAAATAAAATTAAGGAAGAAAAAAGTGAAACTTTAAAAGCTCATGACGTGACATATTTTCATTTGTTTATATACACTAGATTGCTAACTTACATATTTTGTGTATTGACAGCGATAAAGCAAGAAACTAAACGGCCGCCATTTGTATGGTAGGCAAAATTTAAAATTTTTAATGTATTTGAATGAAATGAAATGAAGACTCAAGCATTACACTGACACTGACAAATAATTGTGGTTAAATTACATAATTTCACGATGTTTTCAAACATATTCTTATAATGTTTTATTTAAAACATACCGTTAAAGTATGATGTTAGTGAATGCCAATATCACTAAAAATTATTAGAGTTCTGTTAAGACAATGATATTTAACGGGCAGATAAATTTTAAAGAAAAGTTATAGAATGGACCCCAAAAACAGCACTTTAACAACTAAAACAACAACTAAAAATAAATAAAAGAACAAATTACCATGTATACGTACAAAGTAAAGGATATTCGGCCATTTGTGTGGTAGGCAAAACATTAGTTGCATTAGCGCACCCAGTTCCTTTACCACTTGCTTCACTTTTACGCATATGTCATTTATCCAGTGTATATAACATCCTTGGATGATCCAAAACGTTGACAAAACGTGCCCAACGGTGTAACAAAATATTCACATAAATGTAATAAAAATATTTTGTTACAGCGCAATCTTTCCCACTACATCAAACCACCCGCCAATACATAAGAAATAGTCTAGATATTTAATTAACAGAGCCATGAAAATACCAAAAGAAAAAAAGGAAATACAGATAATAAAAATAGAGGTGTAGACACCACACGACCTTCATTTACGAATTTAAAACATATTCGATACATTTAATGGAAACATACCGATATATCATTAATTATCAGCCAGTCAGGTTGGCAGTATGTTTCTACAAATTGAAATGTATGTTGGTAATAACTACCATAGTAACATCCGTTACTTTTTAATGACATATAATTTATTTCAATAATTTTAAGCTGATTATTATGACAATATGTCTTTGCTACTTGATCGGTATAAATTCAATATAACGTTCCTAACGAACAATGATGATTCTTACAATTTTGAAAAAATAAATGCAACAAAATTTATTGCAAATTTAATTCTAAATAATTTTCTACTCTTAAGTTTTTTTTCATAAATTTGATGGTTTTTGGAATATTAGCATAACACTGAAAAACCTAACCAATAAACAACGGTTGGTGTACTTTAGCCAAAATTTACTGCGACCTCCCAATTTTCGTTAAAAGCTTATAAATGAAATTTTCGAAATCGAGATTTTTGCGATAATATTCGTTTTTGACGTTTTCGAAGTAGTTTCTGTCTGTCTGTCTCTCTGGTTTGTAGAGTAAACACAGACAGGCAGACAGACACCACTTCTAAAACGTCAAAAAACAAATATTTTCGCAAAAATCTCGATTTCGAAAATTTTCGCGATTACTATTCTTTTATTTACGAAGTAAAAACAGCTACAAATCATTGCTATACCACACATATAGTGGGCAAAGATAAATTAAAATAATAATTAATTAATAAAATGGATTTAGGAACCTTCAAGAACCTTGATGCATTTTACTTTGCTGCGGTCCTTATCTCGGCGAGAAATCTAAAAAAAAAAATATTTGCATTTATGGTCACTTTGCATGTTGAAATATGTTGCGAATAACGTTTTTTGAACTAAATAAGGGTGCAAATTACGAAAACGAAGGGCGTTTATTGATATAAAAAAAAAAAAAAAAATTGCGATTTTCAAAATAACAATTTAATGAAGTTCGGATTTTCGGAATTTATCGTCACTTTTTTTATGAAATATAGAAAAATAACAAAGATATTTAAAATCCCATTAAAGCACGTTATAGCTCGCACATTTTACTACAAAATCGTATTTGGTCAATTGTTGTGGTTGAAAAACAAAAGACATATGAGGCTTGGAAAAATAAAAAATTTTGCTGTATCAGAATATTTTGTCCAAATATCTAACAAATATTTAGTATTTTTTGTAAATATTTCGAAAACTTCAATTTTAAATTCGCCGAAGATTGAAGTATAACTGGACTCTTGAAAATAATAATATGGATATAGAGGAAGAAAAATCCTTAAAGGTAGTAAAGCACTTCTTACAAACAAGCCTTAAATTTAAACTTACCTATAGAGACTCTAGGATAAACATAAGACAACCATTCAATTAATTGTCACGTATGTGTGTTTACCTGTTAAGCTTACTAAGAAATCCGAGGAGATACTTGCGGTGTTTGAACAAAGAGGAGTATTTTGAAGGATATATAGACCAAGAAATAAAAACAGTGATTCTTCTTCTTTACGTGCCGTGTCCTTCTAGAACGTTGGCGATCAATCTTATGACTTGAATTTTATCCACTGCTTTCCTGAACAGAGTTATTGTTGTTTCTCCATTGAAAAATACAACAAACCTTGATACTTAGGTAGGTGTATGAGGATCTAAGTATAATAGAATTTATTCTTCTTCTTATTGTCCTGTCCCTAATCGGAGGTTAGCGAACATCACAGCGATTTTTACTTTTAATATTGCAGCACTGAAGAGTTCCGTTGATGTTTTTTCGTACCATTCCCGAAGATTTTTCAGCCAAGATGTTCTGCGTCGTCCTACTGATCTCGTTCACGGTATCTTTTCCTACATAATAAGTTAAAGATTTTTGAATCTCTCTTCACGTGTTATGTCCTAGGTACTCGAGCTTCCTCTTTTTTTATGGTAGTTAGAATTTCCTTCTTTTTGTGCATCCTGTGCCTTATTTCGTTGTTGGTTATCAGGTCCGTCCGTTTTTTTTTCTATTAGTTGTGTTAGAAAAAAAACATGATCTATTATCAATCAACCCGCTATAAAGCCTGTCTGTTCTTCTGCTTCCACTATTTTGTATTCTTGCTCTATCCTGTTCTTTATTACTTTCCTCTGATCACTACAATTCCGCGATAGTTCTTGCATTTCGTTTTATCCATTTCTTTGTATATGATGGATATATATGATATTAGCCAGTTCTTTGTGGTTTCTAATGTGTTGATACATTTTTGGAATAGTCTTCTAAGATGGTTGTAGAGGTCGTTTGTGCCGCACTTCAGGATTTCCCTGCGGCATCTCCGGGTTTAGCAGATTTTCTGTTTTTTAGTATTTTACATGCCTTACTTATTTTTTCACATCCTTATTGGTAATTTTTATATAACAATATTTTTTTACAATTTCTTTATCCCTATTTTTCATATTAAAGAAACATTTTTATATCGTCATAACAAATGTAAATGCACCGCTTGCTTGTTTTATTCCTAATCAAACTTTATGCCAACGTTATTTTTTATCATTTGCTACGTAACAATCAATTTTTCTTTAGAGTTGACTTTTAAAGTGCTTTCAGAAAGTCATAATTTTATTTTTAAAATGTAGTTTGTATAAAGTAAGTAATTTCTGAAGTTGGAAGTTGTATGACAATGGATCCAGGTAGAGATAACTTTTTTTTTTACTTTTTAAATCAATCCGTCAGGAAATAATTTTATCATGCAATGAAAGAAAAATAAATAAAAAGAACTAACTTTTAAAAAAATATAACGTTCTTCAAACATTTGAGTTGGTAAAAACTTTTCGACAATGTAGAAGTTTTAATATCAAAACTTCATAATTTATAGCAAATATTTTTATTTAATGTCATGTACGTGAAGACTTATATCCTATAATTAGGTTATTTATCAAAAATAAACCCCTCTTGTTTACCTACGTATGGAAAAATTGAAAATAAATTACTTTTATTGTTAAAATATACCGTATCTATATTTTTTTAACATATTTTTCTCATTTTCGCGAATATTAACTTTTAATGTGTGACGATAAAAGGGTTTCAGCAGATAGAACGCAAGTCTGCTAAGAAAACAGATATAATAATAATAATAACAATAGCACACAAGTGTGATATTATAGTATTTCGAATGTATATATGCGTTGTTAAACCCTATGTTTACACCATCATGGGAATGCTTGATTCAAACTGTCTCTTTCACAGCTTTGCTAAACATTAGGTTATCTAACACAAATACATAAAAAAACAATATAAAACAGCACTTTTAAACTAAATACATAAATTTGAACGCTTCAATCTAAGATGCTGGACTTTTACCTATTTTAACGCTCTATCGCTATGTATAAAATATTATATAAATTAAATTTAACCTTTAACGTTCCCCAACAATTTGTCAAAGAAAACCAATTGGAGAGAGTTTTTGAAGTTGTTTATTCGTGGTTCCTAATGCATGTGCGCTTTAATGACCTACTCTAACAAGAAAAACCTTTTTCAAACAGCCTGACTGCCCATTGAAATCAGAACTTTCCTCTGAAGACATAAATCAGTAAAGGGTTGAATGTCGTCTTCGGGGATTAAACTAAATGCAAACATGGATATAGTGTGTACCAAGTTTAAATTGAACGTTAAAATATAAGTTTAAAACATGAATTGAAAATCCACTGTGATCGCCGCATGAAAAACAAAAAAAAATTAAATTTTATTGGTAAGTGTATTTCCCGAAAGTATAGTAATCGCGCAAAATTAAATTAAAATTTTATCAAATATTCATGTTTTGGGATATTTTAAACACAAATTGACAATATTTAAATATTTTTTGTCTACGTATGGAAAAGGGTATGTTTGTGTGAAAATTTTTGGATTTTTCGTACTTCGCATGAAAAACAAAAAAAAATAAATTTAATTTTAAAGTATATTTTTGTTTTCGAAAGCATAGTAATCGCGCAAAATAAAATTAAAATTTCGTCAAATGTCCATGTTTGGGGATAATTTGAACACAAATTGACAATATTTAAATAATTTTTTTTGTCTGTGCATGGGGAGTGGATATGTGTGTGTGTAAATTTTCAGACTGCTTTATTATGATTTTCTACTTCTACATCAACATTTCGGCAAGATTTTAAAGTTACATCGACAAATAACTCGAGAGATTTAAAGATAAATCTTGTTTGACTAATAAAGGGTCGTTTTATTTTAATTTTTGTTTAAATTTTTTTATATTTAGATTTTTTTTATATTTAAATTGAAAAAATATACTTTAAAAAGTTGCAATTTTAAATGGCAGTTCTTTTAAAATATAAAGAGCTTTGGAAATTTATGCAAAATAACGAAAAAAGTTTGGACTTCGTTCATTTCGTTCATCAATGTAAATAGATAAAGTTAAAGAATTAAGCTTATATTCTCAAACTTTTTTTGTGTTCCAAGTCGTAAGAACTGGCGTATCTAAAGCAAAACAAAAATAAAGAACCTTCATCTAAAACTTTGAATTCTCATCTATAATAATAAAAAAAAAACTTTTTAAAAGGTTGAAGTGTAATTGATTTGGTACAATATGTGATAAATTAGTAGTTTTTTTAGTTTTGATTGAATTTAAAACATTTTTTTAATAATATTCATGAAATTACAGCAAAAATTTAAATTTTTTAAAATAACAAAAAAAATTAATGTGTACAGAGTGCTCAAGGAAAAAAATAAAAAGGTTTTTAACGTATGAGAAGATGTAGCTATACATTAAGATTAAATTTAAATAAATATATAATTTTTTTAAACAAAAAGTGCCATTTATATTTGCAAAGTTAAAATAATTTCTTTTTTTTTACCCCCATCTTTAAAATGTCACATTTTGCACTGACATATAATGCGAAACGTCATTTAAGATACGACTATTCATGAAAATATACATGGAGCGGCCCATATGGCACAAAATAGAGAGAGATGGTCAAATGCCATCATGATGTCACCAAACCCCTCATTAGGGTAATGGACAGAAGAAAGAGAGAGAGATACATTAGATACCTTAAAAACGAGATTTCATTTAACACGGCTAGATTTTTTTTGACATATTCCGTCCTAAATCTAGTTAGTGGTTTGTCAGTTTCGCATTAGTTTTGTATGTTATTTTAAAATTACCGTTTAATAAGCTTTTTTGCTTGGGATTTTAAGTTGATTTTTTCGTCGTAGAAAATGTATAGCATGTAACGCATTTAATAAACTTATCTAGACACTCTTTTATTAAAGACTCGCTCATGATTAAACTGGCGTCTAAAATGGCGTTTATTACAATTATTGCATAACATACTACATATTTTTATTTTGGAAGAGTTTTATAAAAATTTGTATAATTTTGGTGTTCTAGAGCAGGGGTGCTCAAACTTTTTGATGCGAGGGTCAGATTGAGATTTACATCCATTTGCGGAGGGCCACGTGAATTAGTGAATTAAAATGTCTCATTATGACTTTAGCAG
>JARJDX010051815.1:0-10660 GCA_030264735.1 Gymnusa sp. GC000175 | reverse complement strand
TTTTGATGTTACCGCTTCCGAGCGGGACTCGAAAAACAAAACTCCAACTGTCGCAAAACACGCCAGTCTTTAAAAAGTTTGCAAAATGTTGCAGTTTTGTTTTATTCGACACGAGTTTGTGTTTTGTCTTTGTTATGTCCGTTTAGTGGAAAACCGGCATAAGAAAGATACCAATGGTAGGCTACTCAATTTGGACCACCCTGTATAGCTATTTATTAATAATATTGATAACAATATTTATTTACGTCTTCTTTACCAAATAATATTTAGTTTCATTTTCAGATGTTCAAAATTTTTATAAGTAGTAAAAATAGATACAACACAAAAACAAAAAACATCCAAAAGGGTGCAATTACAGTCATGCATCCCCTGGTTGCGCCACTGAAAAAAACCAACTAATTGCTTTGTTGTAACAATTGATAATGCGCAAAAAAAACAATATGCATTTTCGAAGGAACTTTCTCCATTAATTTGCATAAACTTAAATAAACTCGCATTGCTGCTAGACAAAATTATTTTTGTTATGTCTGCATTAGATTTATTCTCCTAAACAATTAAATTTTTATTTCTTTTGCTGTTTTAATTTTTAGCCTAAATGCATCTAAAACAAGCAAATATCCTGGCGAAATTAACAACTTACCAAAATGTTCATTACTTTGTGTACAAACAAATGAAATACAATTTAAGGTTAGGATTGAAACAAATGATAAAACCTTCATCAAATTCAAATATTTCATCTCGTTAATAATGTAAGTTGAATAATAAACACGTTAACACTTAAATAAACGTATGTAACAACCAAATTTAAGTGAAATTTATTGCAAAACAGATTTAAAAACTACGTATTATCTCACAAAGTTGTAATACGTAAAGTGGTCAGTGGTGGCGCAGCAGTCGCAACATGGCGACATTCGATCAATGAAATATAGTACGAGAGTGTGTAAAATAGTGTTTTAACAATGTTATGTTATAATTGTGTGTAGTAAAGTGTAAAAGGGCCATGGGAAAGGACGAGGAACTCCTGGAAGCTTCCCGTAATGGGAATGTTGCTATCGTGGAGAAGATTCTAGGGCAAAGAGCTAAAAGGAGTGGCCCCCTTGCAAGGTGGGTGCTCGCATAATCAGCTGGTGGCGAGACCGTTTGGATTTCCTAATCACAACGCTTATAAACTATAGATAAATAAAATGATCTCTTATTAACAACGCTTATAATTGATGTATTTTTTTAAATATAGCTTTTGTTATGAATTTTTGTTCTTAGCTTTTATTCTTTCTTTAAACCTTAATTACACCTTGATCATTAATTGACAATTTTGCCTTTAAGAAAGTAATTTCTTGCTTTATTTATATAATTTTTTGCATGTTGTGTTTTATGTAATTAGAAAGAAGAAAAAAATGTAACAGTGAGTCATATTGTTTTTTCATATGTAATGTGATGCTCTTGTAATGTAAGCACCAATTAATAAAACAAAACAAATTCTGCGAATTAAACAAATGAAGGTCGTGCACTTGTTTTAAAAGCACGTTTTCCAAAAAGAGTTTTAAAACTACTAGAATTTTGCAAAGTGGCAATTAAAAAGTAATTTTATGGAATTCAAGGACGTTGGTAATTAAAACAAACAGCTTTTAACGTCCCAAAAGCATCATTTAGTAATTCTCGTTAAAAGCTAAATTTTAATTTAAATATATGGGTTTACGATAATTATATTTTTCTAAGAATAATGTGACTATTTAAGTTGAGCGTTTCAAGAGTATGTTCATTGAATATGCAAATTTCGCATAGGCGTTTGAAAAACACTTTGCAAAGTTAATCAGTTAATCATAAGGGGTAAATGAGACGTAAGTGCAAAGTGTTACGGTAGGGTGTGGTAAACAGGAAGTTTTGTCGCTTTATGCTGGTTGGGTTGCAGCGCGAACTTTCATCGATCGAATTTCCTTTTATTCCGTAGTTTACACTCTCTCTACACATACACCTCCGTAATTTCGTAATTTGATCTCTAAATTATTCTCAGACATAGGTGATGCAAAAAGGAGTTAAATATCTTAATGACTTCGAAAACAAAATCAAAATTAATAAATAAAAATGTCCAGGAGGAACTGAATAACATTTTAATCTTAGAAAATACATAAAATAAAAGCAGAAGATTTCAATATTGTAGTTTTTGATTGTTTTTTATTTAATAGATATAAGTTGTCCTCTATATATTAACAGCTTTATTGGCAGTCGTGGCCGAGCGGTTAAGGCGTCTGACTAGAAATCAGATTCCCTCTGGGAGCGTAGGTTCGAATCCTACCGACTGCGAATTTTTTTCCTTCTAGTTTGGTTTGTTTTATTATATAAATGTTACAATTAATTAGTATTTACAATTACATACAAAAACAAGTTGTTTGTAATTTGTTTAGAATCAACCAACGTGCTTATGTGCTTTTTAAAATTGGTGTAAAAATAGGAAAATGTGTATTTACCTATATATTAATTATGCCAATAAAGGTTTTTTTATCTATTTAAACAAAATTTATTTTTGGATTGATTGCTTAATTACCCCATGATTTTTTTTTAAAGTTGGGTATTTTTGAGGGTAAAAACCGTATTTACGAGTATCCATTAAAGTTAATAGTAATCGTGCAAAATAATGAGATTTCGTCGGATGTTGATGTTTTGAGATTTTTTTTGTAAAGAAAAATTTACCATTTTTATTATGTCTGTGTGAGTGGCTACATCCACATCCGAAAGCAACGGGTAACCAAAATAACGTATAATAAAGTTTCCAAAATTTTGTGGTTCGGTTACATCCAATTGTAGGTCAGTGGCTTTTCTGTAATACCATACAAAATGCATAAGACAAAAGTAGACAGGAAGTCGTCGTATACATTCGATAACGAGAACATTGCTTGACGAAGAAAAGTTATTTAAAAGGTTATTAATTATTTATTAGTATTTCTATTTGCTTTAATTAAACTTTCCTGACGTAAATTGGTACTGGAATAACGGATAATTAACAGAAATAATTTCCATTTATCATTTGCAGTCTCCCCCATACTCTTCACATTGTTTGGTTTTGTGTTTCCTGATACCAGTTTTTTTGCTGCGGTGTTCCTGATATTGTCAATCCATATATTTTTTGAAGACGCCCGACTCCTTATTTTGTTTGTTCTTGGGCGGTTTTATTGGTCCTTCTTGTTGGATCCTGCCTTGCAATTCGTACCGCTCAGCTCCACTTAAGATTTGCGATCCGTTATATCGGATATCGGATATCATCACTCTATTTTCGCCAATCTAAAAACCTTTCTGGTGCGGAATATACCGGTCCACTCTATTAGAATATTTTTTCCATCTACCTACCGTTCTTCTATCTTCCTTATTTTATGTAAAAACTGCTTTATTTTATGTTCCACTATATGTCTTAGAGATTGCAGAGTTCTTGTTTTTATCTAAGTTCCGGTTTTGTACCTAGGTATATAATATAAAATAAATTTTGGAGATTCACCTATACCACACATTTCAAATCGTTCAGGTTGCCTTTCGGTATCTTTAATAGTCTACGCTTCTTATCTAAACACTACCATAGACCTAATATAACATTCGTCTTGTTTTAAGTTCCACGATGATATTATTGTTGCACAAAAGATGCCCTATCTCGATCTTCTTAAAACTTACTCTTGCTACGAGTTCAGACTTTTTTTATTTTGCTTTAATTTTACATATTCATTCCGCCTAATACTCAAGTCTATGAATTATTTTAGTCCTTTAGTCTTTACTTCTCTTAGTATAATTTTCTTTCTGTGATAAAGCAATCAGAATGGTACTGTCAACATATCAAAGCTTATTCATTACTACTCCATTGATTTTTATCCCTTTAGTTCATACAGTTTTTTTGTTGTTACAACCTCTGAATATAGATTCAATAAGGTTGGAATCATGATACAACCCTACTATTTTGTTCCTAGGCTTGTTTGTTTATGTATTCTTAGGAAAATCACTTTTTATTAGTTTTCCATATAATCAATTCATTGTAATAATCACGTTAATCCCTCTATAGTTAGCTGGGTTTTGTCTATTACGCTTTTGTAGATGTAGAGAGCTAATTTCAGATACTTTTCAATCTGCCGAGACAAGTTCTCAGTTCAAGACTGGTTCAAGATTTTTAGCATGAAGTTAGAAATTCTTTGCGGTCACATTTTATTAATTTGTCTGGTACATTATGGCGACCACTCGTTTTTCCATTTTTAGTTCTTTTTTAATGATTGCTCTTAATTATTTTATATATTATATATATTTGATACATATCTCTTGATTTTTTTACCATTTATAGAGAGTATTTTTTTGAGAGCAGCTTTTCAAAGACAGTGTGGATGTATCTTAAGAGGCGGTTATTTTGACAAACAAGTTTCTCCTATGGGGTAATGGTAAAGAGGGCGGAAGAGAATAGGGTCGACCATATTTGATGAAATGAGTTGATTGTTATTTCACAAAGTGTTGCTATTAGTCAGTCTAAATATACTTAACTTTTCAGCAAAGAACAAAAATACCGCTTTTATTTGCCGGTTTTGTTCTACCGGTAGACACAATATGAGATATTCAATATAAAAAACTGAGTTATTTAAATATACCGAGTACTGAATGAATGGTATACCTTAAAACCGCTAGAGTGGCACTCGCATCGCGTTTTAAGGAACGGGTGAAGCATATATGGAGTACGAAAAAATTGTTTGTAATAAATTTTAGCTTCAATGATATATTTTTAGATTTATTTTTATTACTAAAAAACATTTAGTAATCTTAATTAAATTAATTAAAAAAATTCAAGGTGTAACATATGTTATAATTAACATAAATTTCAAACGCGATAAAAATATTAAGAATTTATATTTGTCATGCAATATGTTAATTTTTTTAATTTGCCAAAATGTTTCTACATGATTAATATAACTAAATCATTTCTAAATGAAAGTCGGATATATCTCATTCCGTGAAATTTCAGAAATTAATTATATTTTCAATAAGGAACGAATATCGTAGCGCGTTTGAGTAAATACACACTTGTATATTAAGGGAGAAGAAGAATGACTGACGAAATTAGGCAACGTAATAAATCGGCCCTTTATGAGATTTTCGGATTGTGTCGCGTCGGAGTGTAGAATCAGGGCCTTTAATCCCACTACCATATCAAAAGGCAATAATCATACAACATTATTACCTTCACCGTTAGTGGAATTATTGCCTTCTCAAGTGTACTCGATATATTGTGAACTTTAAAGGTTTTCTTCCCCTTTATTTGATTACATTCTGTTTTGCCCTTTTCGCCATCTAGATTTGTCACTTAAATATAAATGTGGGTAAATGTAAATACGTTTTTATAATTAATATGTTTCTTATTTTTTAAGTTTGCGGAGAGGTCCTGGAGTCAACGTAAAAGACAGTAGTGGATTCTCTTCTTTGCACCATGCAGCTCTAAACGGACACAGGTGAAAATTTATATTTAAAAAATTAATATTGATTGATTAATTTATATTTTTTTAGGGATATCGTAAAAGTATTATTAGAAAACGATGCTTTGACCAACATCGTTGATAATAAAGGATCAACTCCTTTGCATTTAGCAGCTTGGTCAGGAAGTGTAGATATTGTTAGATTAATTTTAAGCGGCCATGTGATATGTGATGTTAACTTAAAGGTAAGTGGCAAGAATTAAATTACTTAACACTTTCTATTCAGCAATTAACTTTGGGTATCAAGCAGTCGTGGCCGAGCGGTTAAGGCGTCTGACTAGAAATCAGATTCCCTCTGGGAGCGTAGGTTCGAATCCTACCGACTGCGAGCAAACTTTTTATTTTCAAAATTTTGCCCAATAATAATATGCATATGTACCAATAATTAAAAAGAAACGAGTTTGATATATAAATAAAATGTGTAGTAATCTATTTAAGTAACGAGTTTCAAGTTCCAGAATTGCTTGGGAATTTTTAACTTTATAAATTATTATTAGAAGCTTAAAGCATTCGTGGCCGAGCGGTTAAGGCGTCTGACTAGAAATCAGATTCCCTCTGGGAGCGTAGGTTCGAATCCTACCGACTGCGTTAATTATGCAATATTTTACAAAATCAAAATTTCCTTATATGTTTGTTAAATTGTTTGGTGAAGGGTCTAATTGAATAAGTAATCGAACAGATTGGTAGTGTGAGTGCCCATTTGGTTAAATTAATCACTACACAAGGCATCAATAGTCATATCCCTTTTGGGTTGGCCACTTGAGCAACCTTTTGACCAAGACCGGCCGTGATGTCAATGCCATTCAGTATCTTAATTAGCGCGATGTTCACCCTCATTACATGTACACAGCAAGAAGCGAGTGCCCCCTTTTGTACAACTTGGGGTCCGAAATGAAATGAACAGACTTGTAAAGCGACGTGCACTTTTCGATTTATTTAGATAAAGATCAAATTGTATGTAGTACAATTTATAGCTTATTTAGTCACAATTTCAATAATTAATTTTATAAATTGAAGTTTAATTTATATAAACATGTTTCAATCTATTAACATTTACTAAATTAAAGCAAATAACGATGTTTTTGGAGGTAAATATTTTGTAGCACAAACTTTTATATAAAGGATGTTTTGTATAAGAATATAAGAGTAACTTTTTATTAGATTCAGTGAAAAGCCCGACATTTGTCATGGCCTTCCTCCGAAACTCTTTTAGAATGCAAACTTACCATGATCTTTTCAATTCCACGCCAAAGTTACTGGACTGTGGGCTAATTTGGATGCGATGTGCCACTTGCAGTTTCAGCTTGACGGATCCTCTAAAGCTGGTGCTGACAGACGAGAGAGAGTTGCCTATTTAAAATTTAAAACTAAACTTCAACTTCCACGTTTCTGTTTATGCTTTTAGTCAGCTTAGCTGCTTCTGTTTTTCTTAATGGAATCTCCGAACAGGCGGAATATTTTCAAAACTTGCATAATTATAACTTTAAGATGCGAATTGTGTTGAAATCAAATTTATTTATTTTGTTTAGGATGAAAGGGATGAAAACGCTTTTCATTGCGTGCCAAATCCGCAATGCGTCCTTTGATTGGGGCCATAGTTTATTAGATAGACATTTGTATCTACACTTGAAAAATTTTCCAAATATTATTTTTGTTTATCAATTTGAATTTCTCTACATTCTTATGGTATTTGAACCAGAGATTCAAAACACTTTTTTTCCTTCCGGTTTCCGTTTAAGTTTCTAGCATAATTTTTCGTTCCGGTTCAGTGTTCTGGTTTTGAGCTTTAAAACCGATTAAAAGTAAGCTTCCATTCAAATAATGTATTTTTTTATTTATTTTTAAATAAATAAAGATATGTTTAGGCTAGCAATTTGTTTCGTATTATTTAAATATTAGCATCACTTGTTCTTAACAAAAACGAAATTAAGCGACAAAATATCCTTCAGCTTATAATATCGGTTTGCGCATTTCTTCATTTTTTTGGTTTAGTATTCGGTTCAACCAAATTAGCAGTTAATTTCGGTTTTCGGTTGTTGGTTGTTGAACCGTTGAAGTTGTTGAAAACTTTTATAATATATGTAGGTCAGGGTATCTTAAACTGTGGTACATAAGTCTAGTCTTAGTGGTACATAAAATATTTAGTTATTTAAAAATATAAATAGTCCTTCAACCAATAATTTTTTCTATTTATACTGCCATTTTTTTAAACTTTCTTGTTTTTAGTTGTAATTTGAACAATTTTCATTTAAATTTTAATTATTTTGGTCAAATTTTAACTATTTTCGTCAATACTTCGATGATTTTTGTTAAAATCATGTCAAATTCAAGCAAATTTTATCAAAATGTAAATGTGTTTTGTTCAAATTACGATAATTCTAGTCATTTGAACGTTTTTCATTAAAATTTAGATGAATAAAATTATGGAAAACTTAAGTAGTTGATTTCAATAAAAAATTTAGTCAAAAACACAAAAAATAGATGAAATTTGCTTGAATGGCGTGATTATAACCAAAATAATCAAAATATTGACGAAAATCATTTAAATTCGACCAAAATCAACAAATTTAAATAAAAATTATTCAAATTAAAACTAAAATCATCTCTATTTAACCAAAATTAACAATTAATAAAAATTATCATAATTTTAAGCAGAAAGGCAATTTTATTTTAATTGTTTAGTTGTACATAATTTTACCCAAAGTCAACTATCTTTTAATGAAAAACCTTTAAATTTGACTGAAATTATCTAATTTTAACCAAAATCATCTTAATTTAGATGAAAATTGCATAAATTTGATGTGAATCCAAAATCATCAAAAAGTTGATAAAATACGTTTAAATTTGACCAAAATCATTAAAAATTTAAATATAAACGTCAAATTAAGACTAAAATCATACTTTTGTAACCAAAATCAACAAAGTTTTAATAAATATTATCATAATTTTAAGCAAAAACAACAAAATTTGATATCAATTTCACAAATTTTACCTAAAATTTTAATGAAAAACGTTAAAATTTGACTATTGTATTATTGTAATTTAAACCAAAATCATCTACTTTTTAATGAAATAGATTAAATTTGTCGTGATTTTAACTAAAATGTTAAAATTCGATCAAAAACGTCAAAATTTAATATCAATTCCTCAAATTTAATTAATTAATAAAAGCTTTGAAATAAATATTGTATTCCTTGTGATGATATTTTCATTACTAAGACATAGGTGGTACATATTGTATTTTGTTGTTGTCAAAATTTAAAAAGTTTGAGAACCCCCGAGGTCATTTGTAAAGTTACTAAAATAATATATTTTTCTTCTTCAAATTACCTTAATTTTTATACAATCTCCTCGCATTATAATAAAGTATTAAAGCAAAGTAAAATGCACAAATTTTTCGCATTTATTAACTAAATTAACCTCCAAGCAGCTCAAATTGTAGCAAAAAATCCATTTTAAGGTCACGAAAACGAATATTTTTTCTTTACGTTAATTTTTAGTGTACCTAGCTATTGCGACGCTAGCCATATTTAACTTACCCATAAAAGTAATTTTGTGCTGGGACTAAAACCTTCTAGGACTCATGATTTGTACAATAAAACAGAATTTTAAAATAATAGCAACGTTTCTTTAAATTTATTAGATTGCGATATAAAATAGATATAACGGTATTAGTAAATACCCGTATCGTCCAACGGCATAATTGTGATTTATTTGTTAAAAGTAAATTAAAAAAAAATAAGTCATCGAACTTCGAAGCTTTGATAATGCTCTCTGCAATGGTTGGCGAAACGTTGATAAAAAAATTTGAAGCATATCTCGTTTTCTTCATTTTAAAATTGCATTTTTACGTAAAAGTAACATAAACAGAACCATAAGGCACAAAAAATAAACTGAACTGTCTTTTCCAAAGCATACTTGACCAAAAGGAATAAAACTAATAATTTGATCATTTCTTAGTCAATTTTTATTTTAATATGCATGTGTTTTATATCGTTGGAAAGAGAAAATAAATCTTCATTTAACAGTGTTAAACACAACTTTAAGACCCATTTGAAAATAAAAAGTTAATACCAATAACTCGAAAACAGTCAAAATTTTGAGGACCCCTGGTGTTTCTTCGTAAAAAAGTGCCTTAATAAAGTGCAAACTAAAATTGTTCATTTAAGAAAGTTATAAGCCAAAAATAAAGTCGGCAGAAATTTAAATTTTCGCTTTATCTAGGTTGCATATTTTTGGAAAAACAAATTGGTCTCCTAATGTGGTAACCTTGCCCTAATTTAACCGACCTCGTATCTTTTACGGTTCTCGAGATCCCAATGGTGCGTCTCGAAAAACGGACACTCTGTATACAAGATTTTCATACATAAATAGGGTGACTATGTAGGTATTAAAAATCAGGAAAAAACAAATTGTTTCGGTTACATATGCAGTTTTATTAATCGGTTTAGGACGTTATTAAATCGGGAACGTACGTTTCTTTATCGAGAACTGCGACCAAAAACGCTAATTATTATATTCAAAACGGTTATTAATATGTCAGCAACTGTAGTTATTTTAGGATGTAGCGAACACGTGACCTGCCTGGCGGCGTACAAAAGCAGATGTATGTTTTGCAAGTAAGGTCTACCAGCCTTGACTGATTTGTATGAGGTAAAAAGTGATTTTTACTTTCAATTAGATCTTAAATCAATTTATATTTAAACTAAATAAATATACGAAACAATAAATTAAAATTTTAATTCTTAAACTGACACCACTCGACAAATCTCTATATTGAGATTACTTACAGCTTGACCAGTATTGGGACCTGACATTCTCCAATGCGCCATCTGGCGGGCGTTTCTAGAAGTAGAGGAAGTGTGTGTGTCAGAACACGCGTCGCATACGGGATCCGGAAAAAAATCCCGTAATTTATAAAAAATGGCCACATATAAACGAACCAACCGCGACAACATAAAGGGTAATATAAAGTGTGCAGTGCCCGGTTGTACGAGTAAGTTTAATGTGAATCTGGACGTCGGATTTCACTGTTTTCCGAAGCCGAATCACTGCACCGTGTACATGGAAAACCTATTCGGCGCCGTTGAGAAGGTCTATCAATTCCAGCTGTGCAAAGACGAGCCAAAATGGCTAATGTAGCGACACTCATCAGAATAAATTCGCTTCAC
>JARJDX010051804.1:0-16017 GCA_030264735.1 Gymnusa sp. GC000175 | reverse complement strand
TAGACGTCAATAATTGAATTTTTATTGCCAACATACATCTTTAAATATGATAGTTAACCCAAAAAACATCTCAAATTAGTAAATGAAAGTCTTGAGGTGACCACACCACCATTTTTCTAATTTATTTTGTTTGTTTTGTATGTTACTTTTTCTGTATAAAATAATTATTTAAGCTATTACTAGTGAGTGATCTGATCTGAATTCTGGTGCACGGTACACATATACGTTAGTGGTCTTTAGTTCTGAGTTTTGTCGCTGGATTTATTACGTAGTCAATTATTGAGCGCGTAAATAGTTGCGTGGCTCAGAGCTATAGCACTTAATTTACGAATCAAAATCACAGTCTATCACAGAGTGCTAGGAAATATTTGTCAATAAATATAGAAATACAGCTCATCTACTTTTTCGAGTACCTATTTTAATCATTGTGAGCCTTTTTTGGTTTTTACAAGTATAGAGAGTATAGAGACTATAGACAAAAACAACTCCACACAGACCATAAACTAATTATGGTAGAAAAAACCTCAAGCTTATCAGCAGTTAAACATTTATATCTTTTTGGTCAGTTTTCTTAAAACTGTCTTTTAGAATAATTAGTTAATAGTACAAGTTAGAAGCCAAAACTTATTCAATGCAAACCAATCGCAAAGTTTATTTTATTTTTATTTTTAAAGGTATATGTAAGTAGTAACAGTTTAAATAAATTTTGATCTTTATACATAAAAAAAATATAAAACCGAGATGCATTAAATTAACTGAAGAACTCTGGTAGTTTAAAATTACATTAAAACTCTGGCAAACAAAATTAATATTGGAGTAATAAAATATTAAACACCTTGGGTTTAAGGAAAATAATGTACTATTTTAAAGTTTTAATCTTAACGCGATGCAGTTGTGTTACTTTTTAGTATATTTTAAGGTCGTTAGAAAACAAAATGATATTTAAATATTTACCGTTAAAAGTTAGGTGCAATAATTTCAATATTATATTTACTTTTTAAATGTGGAAGCTCATGCTTTCGCCAAATTTTAACCCACCCGGGAGTAGGGAGACATTTTAAATCTTTTTTAAATTGAGCCCAAATTGAACCCGGACCTTTGGCATGCCAGTTCTACGTTTACCTCTCTGCTATTTTAATTAAATTAATGTTAGTAAAATCTACATGTAGAAATGATATATTTATATTAATTGTTAATTTAAAAAAACAATTGTACAATTATGAGTGAAATAAAACATTTAACTCTATCGATATTTATTTAATTGTTATTGCTTTAATACAATTTAAACTTTTATTAGCATATAGAGAGTTAATAGTTGAAATTGTAAAAGTTTAATTGAGTTTTTAAATGATGTAATAAATACTAATAGAACTTTATATTCACTATTATGAAGGTTTTTTAAATGGTACAAACATTGCTAAGTTAAGCATTTTTTGATTAAGGAGTATATATATTTGTATCAAATAATTACCTTCATACGAAAATATAGGTGGATGCGCCGGGTATTATGGTATAAAAGAACTAAAAAAAATCATTATATAGGATGTCCCAGTAAAAGCTCCAGATTTAAATTTTGTGCCATTTTTTAATATTGTTGCAGCTCTAAAAATTTCATAGGTGCCAACTTTCAACCTTGCGATTAGTAAATATGGAACTCTAAATAAAAGAACAACGCGTAATTATTGTTAAAACTCATTAAAAAGATGATGAAAGTTTTTCTATAACAGTTTGTAAACTTCTTGAAATTTTCGGTAAAAATAATGATCCCAATGATTCATCAATTCGAAGAATAATTAAAAAGTTTGAGGAAACTCGTTCGATTCTGGACAATAAGTCACCCATGCATCCACTTGCAGGCGATCACTAGTAAACATACCTACTGAATCCCCAAAGACATTAATTTGTTAGCGGTAACAAAATCTATGTGTTTTTAGAAGCTAGCTAATACGTATTCTTGCGAAAAACCTAAACCTCCATTCCCAGAACTCAAATCAGCAGACTATTTTACGCGAAGAAAATTTGTTAATTGGTTAATGGAACATCATCATTAAATGACAGTTTTACTAAAAATATCACTTTTAGTGATGAGGCATTTCAACATAATGGCGAATTTGGGGTGCGAAGAATCTTTAAGTTATTCCTGTAAGGACTGGTAAGTTGATTAAGCAGCATTCTTTTGAAAATAAAGCTGAAAGCGAATACGGTGAATGGTTTGCTTACAGGACGATGATTAATAAAATTCTTTAAACTGGAATTGATTGATTTGGATCTTGAAGAGATATTTGGTTTTAGCAGGACGCCGCAACCTGTTACCATGCGAGTAAAACCATTGATTTGTTGCAACAAAAATTTTCTGCTCGTATAATTTTAAGAAATTCATATCAAAATTAGCCTCAATATCGTGGGATTTGACACCATGCGACTTCTTTCTTTTGGGGTTTCTCGGTGTATGACAATAACCCATAAACAACAGAAGATATTTAAATTGTATGTGCTTAATGTTATTTTGTAATTTTGTAAAATGCAAGTTTAAAAACGTTATTACTTTCAATAATGTTTTTTAATACACATTTTGACAATGTTTTCTAATACGCTTCAGTAATTTTTTAAAATTAAATATATTAAATCCTTACACTTTGAATATCTTTAGTTCTTGCGATAGCAATTCCTTTTCTTCTGCGTTAAAGTAAATAGTCATTAATTTTTATTATTTGCGTCAAAATAAATACGCCATATTTAATAATTTCTACAGGCTAGCCAATTTTTGTTGAAACTTCGTTGTAACCTTTTTTCTTGGGGTTACTCAACTCGCTACGCTCGTTTCACAATCTCCCCCACTCACAAAATGAAATTTTGGAAACTTAAGTAAATGAAAGTATAGTAATCGCTAAAATTTTCAAAATCGTTCAAAAAGAGTTGTTTTCAAAGTGGTGTCTCTTTGTCAGTCTGAGTGTGTCCTCTCTACAGGTCGGACGGCTAAACTGATCAGCCTGGAAATTCATATTTAAGCATTTTACAAAAATTGGAAGGCATCAGTCACTTTTGGATGAAACCTACCAACCGAAAGTGATAGTTGATTGCATAATTTCTTCGTTTTTTTTGGAAAAATTTAAAAACTATGGAAGAAACATAAGAATACAGTGTTTAGAAATAAATTTAGCAACAAATTCTGTACTTATCATTTTTTTTAAATTAAAATTTTTAATAACTAATTTTTGTTCGTTGCTAAGAAACGTTTGATTGAATTTACTCCCTTTAAGTGGCAAAGTCATACTGCCATTATAATCAGCTGA
Source organism: Gymnusa sp. GC000175 (assembly GCA_030264735.1). NCBI lineage: Eukaryota > Metazoa > Arthropoda > Insecta > Coleoptera > Staphylinidae > Gymnusa > Gymnusa sp. GC000175. The sequence continues at coordinate 12,724 of JARJDX010051804.1, read as the reverse complement.
CAATTAATAAAATAAGTTATATATTATTCAAAAGTAATAGATACCATACATTTCACGGCAAAATGAAGTTGAACAGAGACATACTGCCAACCTAATTGGCTGTTAATTAATAAAATATTGTTGTTTCTATTCAAAAGTATCGGATATGTTTTAAATTTGTAAAAAAAGTCGTGTGGTGACCGTACCTCCATTTTTTTATTCAAGGTTGGTTTTCTATGTTTATGAATTTAATTTTATAATTAATTTTTGATCCACTTGTACCGAACGAATTTTTTGGGTATTTTGTATGTATTTTTATATACTTTTCTTTTTCTTTTTACATTTATACCGAACCAATTTTCTAGGGATATTATTTATATGTATTTTCATATACATTTTCTTTTTCTTCTCAGATATATACAATAAGTACCAAAAATTATTTTCTGTTTTATTATTGTTTTGCTTATAAAAATTATTTTTTTTTGCCAATAAAATTTCTAAAAAATCTTGGCAGATAATTTTTGAAACACTTCTAGCCATATAAAAGTAAACTTTAATATTTAAGTTTCTTGGAATTTTTGTGTTAAATAAATAAGCATATTTTAAAAATAATAGAAATCACAAAAACAAAATCACGAAATCAATATTGGCGAAGGCGCCGGGCACCAAATTTTATCCATTTTCCCTTTTTTCCAGTTTTTACCATGAGTACTTTATCTTTTTCATCCTTCCAAAAAAAAATTTGTAATTGTCCATCCATTACATTTGTCAACGTCCTCTTGCTCTGTTTTCCATAGTTAAATTTCATTATTTCATCTATTGCTTTTTTGTAGAACAGCTTTTACGTCCATCTTTACGTTAGTGGTATGCTATTTTAACACCTTAATCATTTTTGTTTTTTATATAATATCCAACAATTTTCTCGTAATCGTCAATCCAATAAATTTGTAAATGTCCTCTTGTTCTGTTCTACATGCATCGCTAATGCTGCAGCCTGAGCTTATTGTGTACTGCTACCCTGGGTTGTTCATGAAATGAGATCCAAGTTTAATATTGGCCAAAGTTATTTGTTTCCAAGTCCTTGCTTAGTTGATCTTGGACCTTTAATTGTCCTGTTAAGTCCTTCTGGGGTTAAAACTTCATATTCGAAGATTATAATAAAAGCAGATTTTAGCTCTTTAGTGCTGAGATAGCACATATTCAGTTTTAGTGGATAATTTGGTACGTTAGAAATTATGCTGCTCATTGTTTTATTATGTCTTGGATCACTGCTTTGTCCTATAAATCATTGTGAATTACTTTATTGTGCTCATTTATTGTGGTTATTGCAGCGTTTCTGCTAATTTCTACTATTAATCTGGTATTGCATTAATAGTTATTTCCTATATCCTCCATTTTATGGCCAACAATGCCCTTGTATCCTGGCACAACTACAATTAGTTCTGTTACACATTTTGCCTTAAGTGTACCAGTTATCTTTTATTCTTTAGTGACTTATTTGAATTACCAAATCCTGACTATGTGGTCATAAATTTTTAACCATTTCTGTAGTTTGGATTTCTAGTGGTTTTAGCTTTTCTAAGTTTGGAAATAGACAACTATCACGAGAAATTCACTTTAAATAAACCCAAAAAACACGAGTATATTATTTTTAGGAAAGTTATTTTATTTTATTATGTTAAAATAAAGTGTAATGTTCTTGTACACCTCTTGTTTACTTTTGGTTAGTGTACTACATAATTTGTGTTTTCTATGATCGCGTCCACAAACTGAGCCAGATCACTTCCTTGTAACGTAACTGAAGTAACTCACCTGTATTTAATTTATCAACACTATAAAGTTCATTACTCTTTTACACTTTTTGTTACCTTTCATCTTTTGGGGATTTTAGCCTCCACTCTCCCTTCTGTTAAGTAGTATTATTGATTTTTGCGCTATTTCCAACTTTTTTTACACCACACACATGCGCCTTTCTACTCAACGTTTATTTTATAATTAACTACCTATAACCGCGACTTTGTCCGTGTGGATCTTATATTTTCTTATCATGAAGCTTTACCCGCGCACCGGAGAGAGAGAGAGAAAGAGAAAGAGAGAAAAGTCATAATTTATATTTATATTTTTGAGGCCGTGACCTAACCTGAGAGCAAAATTATACTCTTTACTGCATCCTAACCTTATCTGCGAGAAAAAAGTTGTTGCAAATTATATTGATCCAGATGGCTTTGCACTCTAACCTAACCTTAGACAGAGAGAGAGAGAGAGAGAGAGAGAGAGAGAGAGAGAAAGAGAGGAAGAAAGGTAAATTATATTGATTTATAAGGTACGTACCCTTACCTAACCAGAAAATAAACCAAAAAAAGGTCGTACATTATAGAGATTAAAACGGCTCTGTACCCTAACATAATCTTAGAGAAAAAAATGTTGTTAATTATACTGATTTAAATGGCTTATCCCTTAGCCTAGCTTATCTTGAGAGAGAGAAAAATGTCGTGATTCTATTAAATCAAATAACTTCATTCTCCAACCTAATTTATAACATTAGTAGGATGGATAAGTTAATTACACTTATAAACAATTGCAAATTTTACTATCTATGACTAATCTAGGCCAAAAAACTAAATATATTGCTCGAATAGTCATGCCTTATAGACGATTGCTTCTTAGACATTAATATAAGGTCCGCACCTCCGCTGAGCTAGATTTGACGGGCCGCATATATCAAAATCATAAAACAGAAATCCCCTTAGGATGAGTTACAATACATAACAGTAAAAACATATTTTTGTAAAATCGTGATGAACCTCGCGGGTCACAAAATATACACGACAGGCCGCATGCGGCGGCCCGGTGGTCGTGGGTTGTGGCCATTCCTGGTATGGATTAATATTTTTTTTATATTAGAAACAGTTTTCACTTTTAAATAACTGGAGGTGCGGTCACCACACTACTTTTATTTACAAATTTAAAACATATCTGGTACTTTTAATAGAAACATGACGATATTTCATAATTTATCGGCCAATTAGGTTGGCATTATGTCTCTGCAACTTCATTTTGTTTTGAAATATATGTTGGAAATAACTCTGATAGTGTTATCCGTTATTTTTGAATGATATATCAGTTATTTCATTAATTATCAGCTGATTATAATGACAATATGTCTCTGCTACTTGATGGGCACAAATTCAATAAAACGTTCATTCAACGAACAAGGGTTATACAACCATTGCGACGTTGAAGAAAATAATTTATAAATTCACATTCATTCACCATGGACCAATGATAATTAATTTAACCAGAAAATTATCATTGGCGAAAGGATTTGAACCCCCAACTGCTCTACAATCAACGACTGTAGCTACTATATGCCACGACCACTTCCAAAGTGTAGTCATCTTTAAAATAATGCTTTGCTATGTCAGAGCTAAAGACGGAAGTAGAAAAAGGTTATTCATTAAATTTAAATATTAAAAATTATTATAACCGATTTTATTTATAAAATTTATTAATTATTTTATTATTTATCATTACCTTTTCATTTTTCGAAGTAATTGTGCAAAAAAAATTAGATTTTATCAGATGGGCACGTTTTGAAATCTTCTGAACCAGAATTAACCATTTTTGTCATGATTTCTAGGTGTATGTATATGCGTGTGTGTGTGTGTATGGATGGTCATTTTCTTGTGTCCTCTCTACAGGCTAAACGACATGAAAATTGAACATCTAGGATTCCTTTTACAGGATCTGGAACTGTTTAGTTTTTTGCATATATTTTATAGTAAATAAATATTTCAAAAAAGTTAATGAAAATTAAATTTGCTAAAAAAACGTAATAGCAATAACATTTATTTAAGAAATTTTTTATTGCGTAAAGTTTTTTTTCGTTTCGGTAAAGTCGAGAATACTTTTTTTAAATATCTTTTAAATATAAAAAAAAAATATTTATTGTTCAAACATCAAATTTAATTTATAATGTTCAGTAATAATAATAAGTAAATGATTATTCAAAAGTTTTAAAGATAATTCATAAGTTTTATATTTCAAACCAATTTTTTAAATGGTAATGTGCAGCGATAAAAATATTTTTTTTTAAATATACCATTAAGAATATTACATACGAGTTATGAGATTAATAAATAGTCAATGCATGAAACGTTCTAAATTATTATTAATTTCAATACTCCTTTATTAGTTAAGTAGTTTTTGTATTCATGCTCTATAATTTCTTGTGCTTTAATTTATATAAAAGCAAATCAACATACAAAGTATCACGTCCGAGATGCATAGATGCAGAACTATTATTAAATGTAGTTGATGAGCTCTACGCTACATTACTCGTCTATTCTATTATTATGTGATGATTATTTGTGCATTAATCTTTTGCAAATTAACAAGGTAAAAGTATGCATAATGCGCGGGTAAAAGCAATCGTGCAAATGCCACCTTTATCGAGATGTTAGTTAATGCATATAGACAGAAATAATTATATGTTCACTTGTGTGAAATTATATATTGGTAGCTTAATAGCTCACGTATATTTAAATTATATTTTACTGCTAATTGCCTTTTATATATTTTATTTAAGCCCCTCTTTCGTGACTAAAAATATATTTTTTTAATACCGATATGGCTCGTGACAATTTATATTTCCATTTATACACTTAAAAATGTCCTACACCTTTTTAATATTTTATAGAATAAATGGTTTTTCCTAGTAAGTGTTGAAAATGACTTATAAATTCATTAAATTATAACTTGATTGAGTGGTGCGTTTGTAATATTTTACATATTGGCGTTATTTTTGCAATTTATTTTGAGAAACCCCTGTATATAACTGATACATTTTGATATCTGATGGTTACATTTTGAGTTTTAGACGATGCAGGACTTTTTATAAAGAAAAAAAATAACTCATAAGAATCAATATTAAAAAAGTTTTCCTTATGTATGTGAATTAAGGTGATGTTCAAATTGCTTAAATCGTACACGGTATACACAGATTTTTAGCCACTGTAATTAACAGAATGGGATCAATTTTTTATATAGGCTTCTAGAAAGTTGTAGATAACGCCTAGTATCATCATATTTTTATAAACAGTTTAATTATCGTGCAAAAATAGTTAAATTTAGAATAAAAATAAAGAACTTTTTAAACTCGTATAGAAAGCACAAAATTAAGAACAAATGTACTAAAGGTGAAGGTAAACTCTCCTAATTTGCAAATAAGTTTTAAATTTTCAAACTCATTGTCTTATTTAGGTGTTATACTGGGCGACTTAAATCACTTTTAGGTGATATAAATTTTGATTTTTCATAACATCACTTTTAAAAACTTTTCGTAAACTGTAGTTTTTCTTTTTATTTAGTAATAAACATTAATAAATAAGTTTAGCGTTATTCTGCTAGATGGCGAGCAGTGCCAATAGTATGCTTGTAAAGCAAACATCAAAATATTAAGGATCAAGGTCAAATTTAAGGTCCAACCAGGATGAAGCATAGTGAAAAACTTTTCTTGTAACAAAGTTGGTAGATCTAAATTTGTATTTGTATGCAACGCCAGGAGTTATTAAAATTTATATTTACGTGTAAAAAATTGGAAAAATAAAAAAATATAATAAGAACTAAAAGAAGTAGATTTTGAATTCAAATTTTAAGCACCAAATTAGTCCGAATTGGAACTATATTAAATCTATCTAACAATGTTTTTCTAAAACTTATAAGAGTTGTTTGGCAGATGTACGTCCTTCGATGTACACCACGGTATACTAATCAATGAATTCGTGTGAAAGATTACGCTTAGAACCTATTTCCAGGCACTGCACTGTCACTGGTCACTGTACAAACTCAAACGGTTTCAGTCTCTTCAGCTATCAAACAAATCCATTGTTGTCGAGCAGTGTGAGTATCTCGATAAAAAGTCTAATGTTGTCGAGCAGTGTGGGTATCTCGACGTTTCCGTATTATTGTTCGTTTCAGGAGGCGCGCAATCTCCTGACTAGATAAATTTTGGTCAGTTAGATGTACTTTCTAATTATGCTTACATAATAAATACGTACGAAGGCTTTTCGCAGAACAACCGTTTTTTGGATAAATCCACATTTCTTAAAAAATCTATCTATTATTAAAAATCTATCGGGATCCCGGGATTGCAATCCCTAGTTCTGATGTACTGGAAGAGATGGGTTAGCCATGATTTTCAATGCTCTCTGAGAAGGGGTTGAGATCTACGTAGCTTAGCTGGTGCGATATTACCTCAGTACGGGCAGCCATCATCTGACTTGATCGGATTGTGCCAGATATTATGCGTATGCAGGTGTTGAGTAGGGTATCGACTTTTTTTTATGGTGGCTTTACAGAGGTATTCGATAGGAATTGCTTAACTGGTAGGCTAGTGTAATGCCAAAGTATTTTGGATAAAAATTGTGGTTGAATTTGACTGCTATCTTAGCAGCAGCCATTTTCGTGTGTAGATGGAAACAGCATACTTTAGTCTTTTCATACTGGGACAAAGTTAATTTTTTTAAAGTATTTGCTCAAACCCGTAAAATATGCTTCTAGTGTCGCTTTTGTGGTTGCTATATCTTTGTGCGGTATGCCGATAGCCAGGTCATGGATACACGCAAATATTCTGCTTTGTGTAAGTGGGAGGTCGCATGTATACAGATTGAACAGAAGTAGTGCCAGTACAGATCCTTGTATTAGCCTATTGTTCAATTTTCGGAACGTGCTTTTTATGTTGTTGCGGTGAACCTGCAAAAATCTATTGCTGACTAGGTTGTTGATTATTTGAGCTATATTGGCATTTTGATTAGCTTACAGATAAGGCCCTATCTTCACACTGTATCTTATTCTACTGTTAAGCCAATGAATGCTACAGATGATTTTAGTTGTTTTGTAATCATTTTTTTCTAAATGTTGGTTATAGGAACTTGGTATACTGCTATATGTTCATTGAGTTTTTGTTTGTTGCGGTTGTAGTTTGTAGCCGGCGCTTAAGATCATCATTCAACGGTAGTTTTTGGACTAGTCGTCCGGTTTTTCATATTTTTGGAGCGCAAGTACTATGGTGTTTTATAGCTCGCTGGTAAATAGCCTTTATCCAGAAGTTTGGCTTAATGCAGATTTCTGTGACGATAAAAGATCAAATTCTGTTGATTTTGGAGCATTTCTTTTAAGATTTTTGAGTTCTCGTTTAATAGCTATGGTTGTTCATCTGATGCGGCTCTTAATATGTTCACGATGCGATTTATGTCTGCTTTATTTTTAATCGCCAGTGTCGCGTCTTCGAGTTTTCGTAGTATGATCCAGGTTTTTCTGCTGTAATGGATGAAGTCCATGTGTTCTAGTGCTGAGGACCTTTTTTCCCTCCGGTGATGTCTGGGGATCGTAGCAAGTTGTTTGCGATTTCAGGGTTTCCATTATCCTTGAATTCTTTTTGGAATATTCTTGGTATGTGCTTTTTGGCTGCGTTAACTGCGTCAACAAATCTATTATAGTTTGTTGCTATTGGTTAGATCCATATTATGCAAGCTCAAAGTCGGCAAAAAAGCAGTGCCATGGTGCCTTTAGGAAATTTCATTAGGGAAGCGGGACTGTGGGAAGAGCTTTAGGACTTCTCTAGTAGCATGGATCAGCTTGTTTCTTGTGTCAGATATGATAAAGGAAAGATCGGGGTTGTAGTCTTTGCGCCTGCCGTATCAAAAAGTCAATTAAGTTTACTCCCTTAATATCATTTAATTCGTACGTCAATTACTTTGTATCCAGGTATATGCCCTTTGCTTTATAATGTGTCTGCCATCGGTATGTGTGTTTCCTGGTTTGTGACTAGGCCAATTTTATTATTTGATGGATGCTCACTTTTCGAACTGCTTATACAGACCCATCGAGATTGTTTATTAACCATGATTGAAATATCAAAACATCTGATTAATTGCACAGGATTACCAGCATTAAAATATCAAATGTCATTTGGGCTGTCTACCTATGCGGTCACGTGGTTATTAATCAATCTCGACGGGTCTGTACTTTTAATATTCAATTGGCAGATTTGGATTGATGGGCCGATGTTCTTTGTCGATAAGCGCCTAGAGGTTTATTAATTTATTCTTCTTTCTTTAATTTATTTCAAAGAAATTTTTATTAGTTAAAATTTCAAAAAATTAAAGGTCAATACATAAAAATGATGGGAAATATTTAATAGTGGGTAGTTCTAAATAAACACAATGTAATGAATGATTTAATTAAGTTAGAAAGCAGCAAGTTTGAATGGGTTTAAAAGGATGAATTGTAAATTACAAGAAGCTCAGATAACAGTATCAAAGGACGTAGATCCTACATAAAGTGTATTAGCAATAAGGTGTTGAGAAAGATCAATTTGGTGATAGTGCCGTGCGGACCATTCTATTTCCTTTTTGTACTTAAATTGAAAGACGTTGTCTGGTAGAGATTAACAATGGGCGCTAGCATGTATTTCTAATTAGAAGTAAATATGGAAGATAATAGTTAGTGTAACTTAATTATATTCCGGAATTACAGGGCGTCTTTGAGTTTTGAGACAACTTTAATAAGCTTAACTTCATAAGCTCCCGTTACCTGTGGAGCAGTTGAAACTTAATGCGCAATGTTGATGAAGGTTTCTCTTCTGAATCGAACAAGTAGGAATGCGCAAGTTTCTCTAATAATGCGACGTTTGCCAGCTGAGTGAAAGTTACCCGTTTATTTGTTCGAAACAAAAACAACCTCAAATAAATTGTGTTTTAACGTCGTATCCTTTTAAACTTGTCTTTTATTAAAACCGTTTGCAACCTGTGATCTTGATGTTAAATTTGTCTTCATTAAATCGAGTTCGAGATCACAAAGATGAAGTAGGTAGCACAACTAACAGAAAGCTGAGATAGTAAATTCCAATTATACGAAAGCCTATTGACCGTCAATTCTCCAACTCCGTGCGCCATATATCCCATTTCCGGGCCTATTCAACCCCGCAAACTACACAAATACAACCCCACGTTTATTGTCACGTGACGAGCGTGATACGCGCCAGAACCACCCCACCAAGCACGTTTAATAAGAGCCAGGGAAGTATCTTTTATGACACAAACATTTTTTGGACACGGAACTTTATTGTTGAAAAAAATTACTCCCGTCGCTTTCCAAATTACTTTCTTTAATAACATAATTGAAGAACTTTTAATTTACCAAAATCAAATATTAGTGCCTTTTACTCTCCCCCATTCAATTATAAGAATAAATATTTTATAAAATATTCATTATTTTTTTATGTACAAGCCTTATAATCATGAGTTACTAATGATAGTTGTTTGTTAAACTGGCATAGTTGTTAGTATTGATAACAAGTTTTAACGATTCTCTTGGGAGAACCTGTGACTGTGATAATCGTGAAATCCTGCTATATACTTTATTTACTTCCCAACTACAGTCATTAGTAACTATTTTAACAGAAAACTTGCCAGCTTTCCAACGATCTTGAAAATATCAACAAAACTAGATTCGGCAGATACGAACCTTGCCAACGTTTTTTTTTCTCTACCCCCACGCAATACAGCATACAGACTAAAACATCACTGTAAAGCATAAAATTAGAAAAGAGAGATTTATAAGAGCTCTTAATTTATCAAAATTAGATGGCCTTTCATAAATATTAATTTTGCGAAAATTGTTGTTTACGATTGCAAATTTTTCAAATAATTAATGACAGCGGTGCAGATTAAAAGAAAAGTGAATAATTAATCCTATTTGACAGGAGCATAGAATATCTGGACGTTTAAAAAATGTTATTTTAGTTACCCGGTTGGGTTAATATAATCCACTCCGCGCGATGAAATATACGAAGAAAAGTCTTTTATTAAAGCTGATTATGAAAAAAAGGGGGAAAATATGCGTTTATTTTCCACCGTTCGTCAATTAATTAAGTGTATTTTTTAGCTGCCATCTCAAGTTAACAGGCAGCTAATAACATGGATGCAGTGGTGGGTTTTTAATCAACTTCACAACTTCCCCACTTTACTCTCCTGCCACCTCGCGGCATGAAACTGACAGTACTTTCTAGCACATGTTACATTCATTATGAAAATACATTTTAATCGGGAAATATTTTACAGTTGTCTTAATGAACATAAGTTAAATTATAAGAAATAATCGACAAATTATAACTTAAATTAGTACATAAATATAATGTTTCAAGCTGATTTAAATTTTAAACATACGAGTAAAGTAAAATTTATTTAAGAAATTAGATAATTATAGTCCGATTTTACAAAAATATCTGTGTTAATTGTCTTTAATTTTAGAACGTACTAAATTTTTTGATATGTATTCCTCCTAGTCAATACGACCATACACGGCTTTGTTGTTTGTCAAGCCTCAAGGATACTTTCGTTGGTATCGTTACCATGTTACAAAGTTTGTTTACGTTAAATTGTCTGTTTTTGTCCCTTCTTCTATCCACTTTTTTACGGAGTCTGCTCTCATAGGCATTTATTCATCCTTTCGTGCACGTTTTCCAATTTTTGCGGTTTTCAGCAACTGCTTTTTAGTTTGTTGATAAAATACCGGCCTGACTTATGTTTTGTTTTGCACAATTTTTGTACCTAACCCTTTTACCACCTTTTTCCGGTCCCTGTAAAGCATCTTCGAGTACAGTCTGTTGGGGCCAATCCCTCCCACCACCATCATTAGTATTTTATAATTATGGCTTCAATGCCCATTATTTTGGCTTTTCACTTCTGTGTTGCAGAATTTTTCTTATATCATCTATAAAAATTTATAATCTGACTTTAAATATATCAATAAGCAAAGGATTGCAAAATATTTATTAACATGAAAAATTAGATCCACTGGTTTCCCCTATATAATTTTAACCTATTGGTTATTTATAACTACATAGATCCTAAATTACTTCACTTAATTATAAAATCTAGTGCGTAAATCTGTTTAGCCGCACTGCAAGCTTGTTTCGGTGGGAACTAAGTCGTTCGTAGTAGCTATTTTAGGAGACTTCTTCTCTGACTATTACCACCTTTAGGTCATGCTGAAGGACGTCATTTGATACATACCACGGGCTGGTGATGGTACGAAGAACTTTTGATTGAAATCTTTGAAGAATTTCGATATTTAAGTTTGACGCGGATCTCCCTAGCAGATCGGTTTTAGTTGTTATCTTGTATAATATTTATTATTTAGTGATAGCTGTGATTTTTCACCCATTAATCATTAAATTTGGCTGAATTTATGTACCAGTTGCTTTCTCTTGTTAAATATTTATTTTTTTTTCCAACCCGCCCTTAGCATTTGTTGGGCATGCGGACCTGTGGACAAAGCTCAAGTTGGGGGCCCCCATTTATACAGGGTATCCCATTTAAATCCTAACAGAGGAATATCGCGAACAATAGACATCGTACGACAAAATGTTTTAGACAAAAATTTAGGGGTTTAAAGAAAGACATACAATTTTGTTTAAAAAAATTCAACCCTATTCCTAGGGGCCAAGGGCGTGGGTCAATTTTGAAATCTTAAATAAGAACCCCCATATTTTATTGCAAATTCAAACTTAACGAATAAAAATACATACAAACAACAAAAACAAATGTTGCGATAATGTTTTCTAAAGGGTTTTCCATTAAGAGCCGTTATTTTGAACTTGCCGCTATTTTTTAACATTTAAATTTGCAGCTGTCATTCTTTGACATTTAGGTGGTAAAAACTATACGGTTAACGAAAATTGAACGATTTACACCGAAACACCGTATCACAGTAGTAAAAATTAACTATAAAAATGGTGAAAATTTCGCAGAAACGGTTCTTAAAGTTCGTACTACTTTCGGACGTTATAAGGCACCTGCTCGCTGAACTATTGGGGATTTAATTAACGAATTCGAAGTTTTTGGACAAGTTAATTACGTGCAGAGTCCAACTTATGCTCGTTCACCTGGACAACTGAAAACTTGGCTGCTGTAGCTGCAAGGTGAAGAAAACCCAGTTTTGTTCATTTCTAGACGCTTACAGGAATTGGGCATATCACAAACCAGTTTGTACCGTATTTTGCACAAATATCTAAGGGCTCACAAAGTCCAGATAACATAATTATTAAAGCCAGCAGATCATCGACAACGTCAAACGTTCGTTGATTGGGTGTTAGTTATGCAAGAAAATGACATTTTTTTTTCAAGAAAATTATTCTAAGCGACGAGGCCCGTTTTTATCTTGATGACTATGTAAATAAACAAAACTGCCGCTTTTGGGGATTTGAAAACCCTAGAGAAATATTCGAAAAACCTCTTTATCCAAAACGAGTGACAGTTTGGTCCATATTATTTTGAAAATGACGCTGGAGCGAATGGTGTTGAAACCTAGTTGTAATTTATTTTGTAGTTTTAAAATTGTTAAGTGTATTTTGTAAATTTTGTAAAATGACCTGCCCGACTTGTGGTGACCATTCCTACCCTCTTGTAAAACCTTCTAAAAATATTTGTACATATTTATTGCCTTACAACGACCTTTCCTTAATAACCACTCTTCCTTATGTTTGTCAGTTGAAGTAAAACATTTCAAGAAATCAGTCGTTCTAATTTAAGTTTATATTGTAACATTTCACTAAAACATATTAATGGAAAATAAAATACGTAAAGCAGCAATGTGATTTATTTCAATACAAAATAAGCATTTATAAACAACCCTAAGCCATTAATACTCAATAGTTGTTGAGATTTTGTTGTTTGTAAAT
>JARJDX010051796.1:0-10963 GCA_030264735.1 Gymnusa sp. GC000175 | reverse complement strand
TTTATTTACTTCTATAAAAAGTACAATTTTCTGTGGATTCAATATGTGGAACCAAATTGTCAGGTAAAATTTTGGCGTTGTAACTTAGAAATATAATAAGAATAATTGTAGAAGGTATTCCCCAACCATATAAATTATAATATAAAATTCTCTTTTTTTCTATGCCCCTACTTTTAGTAAATCTAACTTTTCTAAAAAATATTTGATTTATTTATTGGTATTTATTTCTCATTATTATTATATTTTAACAAATTCAATTATACTTACGAAATTGCCAACCATGTATCGTAATAAATAAGGTTTAACCAAGAAAATGATCCTAGCCATAAAAAGAAACGTGCAAAAGCTAAAAATAAAAATCTTTAGGAAAAAAATAACAGATATTTAGTTTTGCAAATGCCACTTTAGTCACGAGCGACGAACGTTTAATAAACGAGTGAACGAGTGTCTAAAGAAGTTATTAAAATGCGTTATATACATATACCATACTACGACGAAATAACCAAATAAAAAATGGTGTGGTTGCCATTCGATTTTTATTCACGAAATTGAGACGTATCATTACTTTTGACAAAAACATAAGTATTTTCAGAGAAAGGCAATTTAATTTTGTTGAAATGTATGTCTAATTACTCCGATAGTAGCATCCGTCACTTTTGAATACTTATATAAACTTATTTCATTAATTGTCAGCTGATTATAACGACAAAATATTTGTGCAACTTGATGGAAATAATGTCAATAAAATGTTGTTTAGCAAGGATGTCTTCCTAAAATGATAGGAATTTTTTTTTTGCAAATTTAATTCTAAATATTTTTGAACTTTTATGTTTCTTCCATTTATTTGATAGTTTTTAAAATACATATTTGCAAAAAAGCGAAAAACTAATCAATAAACTACCACTTCCGGTTGGTGGATTTCAGCCAAAAGTCACTGGGACGTCATTATTTTTATTAAAAGCTTAAATATAAATTTCCAGACTGATCAGTTTAGCCGTATGGGCAGTAAAGAGGACACTAACATACACAGACAGACACATGGACACCACTTAGAAAACAATTTTTTCTGAACGAGTCGAAAACGGATATTTCCGCAAAAATTTCGATTCCAAAAATTTTTGCAATTACTATTGAAAATAAACATAATCAAAGAAAATTCACCAAACAAGAAATAGTAAATGCAATACAAACCCTAAAAATCGGAAAAGCTGCTACAATACACAAGCAGAACAAATAAAAGCAGACATGGAAACATCGACAAAAGTAATGCATATACTAATAAATAAAATATGGAACGAAGAATGCATACCTGAAGACGGTAATAGAGGAATTATTATCAAAACACAAAAAAACGTGGACCTAAGCTAATGTGAAAACTGAAGACCAATTACCCTTCTATGTACTGCAAGCAAGATAATGACAAGAATGATGCTCGCAAATCTAAGAAACTAAATCGACAAAATACATAGACCAAATCAAAGAGAATTCAGGGGCAGAAAATCATGCATAGACCAAATCTGTACACTAAGAATTATTGAACACTAAAAATGTAATGTGAGATTCGAAAAAGCCTTCGATGAAATTAATCGAAATAAAATATGGAAAATATTAAAGGAACTCTAAGTACCAGACAAATATATTCAGACAATTAAGCTAATGTACAACAATTATTTAGCAAAAATCTAGGATTCTAGGAGAAAAGAAAACAAACAGAAGAAATCAACATTACCAGTGAAGTTCGACATAGTAGCATATTATCACCATATCACCCATATTATTCCTTAGTATAATGGATTGGTCAATAAAAAGGGTAGCATATAATAAAACTACAAATAGATAGAACCCATTTGAGAAATGGAGCTCAAAAATAATATTATTAACAACAAAACTAAGACTATACAAAGATATTATAAGTGTTCTATTATATATACAAAAACTACAAACCTTCGCAAATAAATGCTTCAGATGAATCTATAACATCTACTGGCTTAAAAAGATAATAAACGAAAGGCTAGGGGAAATGGTAAGTGAAGAAGAAATAGCCATATCCATAAAAAGGCAAAAATGGAAATGGATCGGTTACACATTAAAAACTCAGCATTGTATAGCAAGCGCTGATGAAAACTGCAGGAAAAATAAAAACAGGAAAAACAACAGACACACAGAACTTCGTTGACGAGCATTAGGGCACCTATTAATTTCTTCGGATTCCACCTTCTCTTTAAAGTCTTTCCGGCTACCCACTCTAGCCAGCCTAACTTTTTCCCAAATTCGTTTCTGAGAGCTCTCTATTCAACAAACCCTTTTAGTTCTTTTTGACATTTAATACGCCTTGCTGACTATTTTCTAAGGTCTGGTCAGGGCCTCTTAATAATAATTATTATTAACTGTTTACAAGTAATTCAAGACCACGCACATAAAGGACTTAAATACTTCAAATAAGACGAGGAGTTAAAGAAACTATAAGAAAAAGTTTTCTTTTCTTAAAGAGATACCGAGAATGCGGGGCGTGTACCTTTTATTTATTTATATCTGCACCTTTTAGCAAAATGGTATATTCTATATGACTCGCTTAATACTAATTTGTATACAGAAAACCAGCATTACCATACCTTTGCATAAAAAAGGCGAAAAACAGAATTACAGACTCTACAGTGTTATAACGTAATTATGGTCCCTATTAAAACTCTTTGCAGCGATAATCGCCAAAAAAGTATAAGGCTTGACTACAATGAGAAAGGAACACCAATTTCATTATCAGGAAAATATTCGAAAAAGAAATCGAAATTTAATCTCCAGCGTATATGTGCTACGTGAAATTGATCAAGGCATTTGTCAAAATAAAACTTGCAGATATAACAAAGATACTAATAGAAAAACAAATTCCTCTCAAAATTATAAGATCTATCGGAGAATTAAACCTACAATGCACAAATACTAACAAATGCAGTTACCAAGACAAGGAGACAGCACTAGTCCACTTTTGTTCAACCTTGTGATATACAAACTAATTGAAAGCGCTAGTAACATAGATATAAAATAGGAAACGCCAAATTTAAAATCATCTGTTAAGGGGATGTCGCAACCCTGATAAGTGACACCGAAGATAATCCTAAATAAATGCTCTAAAATCTATTTATTCAACAAAACAGCTGAAGAATACAATCTCTACAGAAAAAACTAAATCACCATCTCCAGGGACCCAATAAAATGTTTCACTCTTTGGGAGTAGACATAAAAAGTGACGACAACCTTTATCAAGAAACAACCTCATCTTAGTGCCTTACTCGTTACCGAGTGTTGACGACTTCCACGCTTACTTTTATGTTGTGCGTTTTTGTCTGCTATTACACAAAATCATTAAATTGGTGAAGTTATCCTAGGGCATGCATCCTCGGTAGTTGCTCATTGCCTTCCGAGGGGGAAGTAGTCGTAAAATTCTAATGCTGGTTTTTCATGTTTTAAGCCCTCGACCTTTAGCTTGGCAGGCAACGCACGGCCCAACTAAGCTACGGCCAGTTCTCAAGTAAAAAATTAAACAAACAAAAAAAAAATTTATCTGGAAAAACAAATATGGTTGGAATGTAAAACAAGAATATACAAAAGGTGTTTTCGCCATCGAGACCATAGCGGATAACGGTAAAACTAAAAACTCAATTCGAATATCATAAATAAAATTCCTAAGATCCACACTAGGCAAAACAAGATTGGATAAATTGCGCAATGATAATATTCGAAATGGGTGCGGAGTTCAGAACATCGTAAGATGAGGGCGCGAAAGAAGGAAGAGGTAGAACCATTTAACCGGCAGACGGCAAAGTAATATAAAATACACATCCATATGACGGACAATTCTTGATTGTTACATGACCGGTGCGAAAAAGCACCATGTGGACTAAATAGGGTAAAACATTTAATTTAAATGATTTCGTTACTTATTTACCTTCAAGACAAAGAAAAACACACTCGTTAATTTTAATTTAAAATTAGTATGTAACATGTTTAATTTATTAAAAGTACCTAAGTAGAAAACGATTTATTTATAAATTTTATGTTAATTTAAAAAATTGATATAGCCAACACATGACATTATACTTTCAAAAATACTTTATTTTATTTTTATTATAAAAAATGGGTCACAAGACCGAAACCAAAACGCCGAGAGAGACACAATGCCGACTCTAATGAAAGGTCGACAGGTTCACAAGGCCGATACAGATGAAAGGTCGACAGATCCACAAGGCCGACTTAGACAAAAGGCCGACATGGACTAAAAGCCGACTTAGATATAGGGTCGATAGGTATGTAGCGGCATTTAGTAGTTTATTATATATTTTATTTTTTTAAATGAGGTGGTTATGGATAAAATGGAAAAAGTAAATACGTTGCTAGGATAATTAAAAAATAATATTTTGTCATTAACATTTTTCTGAGTTCTAAATATAAATTATAACACTGGTTTTATTAATAAACGTACCCCCACATATTTTGGTGACCCCGACGTGATTTAACGAATAAAGTACGTTTGTTTTTGCGTAGACAGTTGAATAATTTAAATAATGACAGAAAACCACGCTGCTGATACTAGCACAGTGCAAATTCATGGATTATCTATGCGACTACCGACATTTAACGGTAGAGACCCGAAACTTTGGTTCGCTCTTGCTGAAAACGGTTTTAAAACTTCAGGAATTAAGGTTAGTGATACCAAATATAACCACGTTCTCGCAATACTGGACCCTTCTCAAGTGGCCGAAGTAGGAGACATCATAATTAATCCACCAGCCGTTAATTCTTAGCTGAAGGAAGCTCAAGAAGCTACTAATTAAACGACTTTCTTTTTCGCAAGAAGAGAGATTAAAACGTTTATTTGAAAGAGAGAAAATGGGTGATCGAAAGCCATCGCAGTTCCTTCGACATCTACAACAACTCGCCGGTACCGCTATTCCTGATACAATGTTGCGTAGCATATGGCTTAGTCACTAGCCACAGAATATGCAAGCAATATTATTTACTTAAACAAAAGCTGATTTAGACGTGATCGGCGATTTCGCGGACGGAAGTCACGGCGCATCAACACCAATTTCCGGTATTTACGAAATGAAGAAGGCAGCAACGTCAACACTTGAGAAAACCATTGCTTTATTACACCGGCGAATGGACGATCTGCAGCTACAGCTTCAACAGCAAGCAAGACAACTACAGAGTCAACAATCTCGAAGGCGTTCACGGTCCAGGGCAAGATCCCGCGACCCAACACGCCAACCTAAATGCTGGTACCATTTTAAATTTGGAGAGTCTGCAAAGAAGTGCGAAAAACGATGTGATTATCAATCGGAAAACGGACAAAACCGCAGTTAGTTCCTGGCACTGCTGACTGTGCGACGTGTGATCCGCGCCGTTTGTATGTTACTGACAATTTCCTAAACCAACAACGGCAAAACAATTGCGTGAAATCTTGGAAATGTTGAATTTTTACCGACGTTTCATACCACAAGCAGCTAAAAAACAAGCACCACTTCATGAGTTAATAATAAATAATATAAACGGCAAGGCTCTAATAACTTGGTCTGCAAGGTACTCTCGCAGAAGCTACATTGTTGGCACATCCACACAGTAATGCCCTGTTAGCCATTATGTGCCATGCGTCAGATACCCCAATAGATGCTGCTTTGCAATAACGAGTTGGAGATTTGTGGGAACCACTTGCGTTTTTCTTCCAAAAACTCAGTTCAGCCGAGAGAAAGTACAGCGCATATGACAGGGAACTCCTTGCAATCTACAGTTCCATTAAATATTTTCGGTATATGTTGGAGGCAAAACAGTTTATTATTTTTACAGACCATAAACCGTTAACGTTCGCCTTCCAGCAAAATTTGGACAAATCTTCGCACGACAATTTCGTTACTTGGATTTTATCGGACAGTTTAGCACCGACGTTCGTCATATTTCTGGTAAGGACAATATAGTTGCTGATACGTTATCGCGAATCGATGCCATTGTTCAGTTTCATTATGATCAGTTAGCAGCGTCGCAAGATAATGATGTCGAGATGCAGAAATTCATCAACAGCGACTCAGGATTGCGCCTTTTGAAAATTTGTTCTGGCAATTCAAAGCCAGTGTTCTGTGATGTCTCCATCACAATTGCAAGGCCTTACACGTCCGCTTTCCGGAAGAACGCGTTCAACGTAGTTCACCAGCTGTCCCATCCAGGAGTTAAAGCTACTGTCCGAGCAGCCGTTGATCGTTTCGTTTGGCCTGGCATCCGAAAAGACGTTCGGGAAATGACACAATGTTGTGAAGTATGTCAACGGGCCAAAACAACTCGACATAACCACGCTCCGTATGTTGATTATAGCACACCTTCACTAAGATTTGAGCATTGACATTATAGTTATGCCGCCATCGAAGGGATTCCGATACTGTCTAACCTGCGTAGATCGTTTCACTCGTTGGCCTAAGGCGTTTCCAATGATAAATCAAAAAGCCGAAACTCGCTCGTACTTTTACGAGGGTTGGATTTGTCGGTTCTGTGTTCCAAAGCGAATTACCACGGACCAAGGACGGCAGTTCCAGTCCACACTATTCAAATGGTTATGCAATTTAATCGGTGCGAGTTATAAGGCTTGAAAATGGATATATTTACAAAAACTTACCTTAAAATTGTTCGAAACGATATAAATCGTCAACATTTATTTATAATTTGTAAGTGCCGGCCTTTTGTCAGTCGGCTTTATATTTATGTCGGTTTTCTGTCTATTAGCCTCTTGTCTGTGACAGCCTATTGCCAGTCGGCAATTAATCTGTATCGATCTTTTGTATAAAAATGTTTTTTTTTATGATTTTTTAAAGTTTTATTCCTATATTTTTGTTTAAAAACGGTTATTTTTTTGTTTAACAGAAACATTGTGGCCCCGTTTCCACAATTGTTAAGAAAACACAGAGTAAACCTCCAATTTCCATGGAACTATTTTAACCAAAATCCAGGCAAATTAAAGTTTAGTTCTAAAAAGGATAAATAAAAAATTTTGAGATAATATCTCCCCCTTAAAAAATTAGCCACACACAGAGACTCCCATTTTCCCATTTTTTTATTATTACAATACTGTATCTTACTAGCGTATAATAAAGTAAAATAAAATTTGAAAGACAACTTTTATCTTATAAATCTGCGTTACGCCTTCCACGGAACCTTTAGGTTCATATGAAAAAATAATTAATTTTTTTCAACATAATATGGTCCAGGTGGTTTTCTTTCTGTTTATTTTATTATATGTTCCTTTCCCCTTGTATTTCCTCGTCCACCTTGTTACCGTTCACGTGCTTTTTGTTCTTTGTCCAGGTTTGTCTACAATCTACATTTTTCTTCGTCCACGTTGTTGCTTGTCACCTTATTTATTGTATAATTTATGTTTTTTATCCATATAATTTCTTGTTGAAGTTGTATCTTGTTTGACCACCATGTTGTTCTTTGTTAGCATTGTTCTAGGTTCATATTGTTTTTAGTCCATATTGTAAAAGAAAAAACATTTATAAAGAACAAGGGCCAACTCTAACAACATTAAAAGGGAAATACGTTAATTTAAAACAACGTGGACAAAGAATTACCTACATAGACATGAAAAACGTGGACAAGAAACAACTTCAATATAAAGCAATATAGACAAAGAAAGAGTAAAATAAAGTTAACATAATAATAATATGAACAAAGAAAAACTTAGACAAAACAACGGAGATATAAAACAATTTTAACCAAAAAGATGGTCCATGAAATTTATGGACAAGGAACACCGTTGGAAAGAACAACGTGGACACCCAACAACTTTGACAAAGAACAACATGACAAGAAACCACATAGACAAGGAATAGCGTAGATAAGGAACAACGTAGACAAGCAACACGATGTATAAGGAAAAGCTGAACAAAACAATGTAGGCCCACAGCAACGTTGTCTACAAGCATGGTAAACTAAGAACAACGTTTACCATAATAACGAGAATAAGGAAAAACGTACACCCAATTGAAAAAAGTAAAAGCTATTTGTTATTTGGAGAATAATATTTTCTGCAAATTTAAATTTTATTCCCTTTTTGTTCATCTGAGTTCTGAGGACAACCTATATATCTGTGGAAGATCTTTCTTTCTATTTGCAGTCATAATAAATAACCACTAAAACAAAGTTAGTTGCCAAACATAAAGTTCGTTTGCAAATCTGTATAATTACTTCAGAAAAGAACATAACAGAGAACAGGCTTATCCTGCCAATTCTTCTTCTTGATTTAGGCTTAAAACCTGTTTTTCCAATTTTACGCCTCTTATGACACTAAAGTCCGGTTGTTTTTTCAGCGTTTTGGTGGTCTGCCTGTAGGCAATTTGAAGTTTGGTTTTCCATCTCTCACTTGCTTGGCTATTCTGGTGTCTGACATCCCGGAGACATGCTCATTCCAGGCTCGCCGCCTGGCTAGTCCGTCTTGGTTGGCTGATACTTCTACTCCAAGGTACTTTAATGTCATTACCTGTTTCACGCCTACATCGTTAATGGTTAGTTTGCATCTCATAGAATCTTTTGCCACCACTAGTATCTTGTTTTTTGCACTGAAGTTTCCATGTTGTATTTTGTAGCCGTCAGTAAGAATTGATGTGGTAGTCTTTGCAGTTGATCTTCATTTCCGTTATTATATCCTGCGTAGCAAGGATTAGAAATTTTCCTTTATTGGTTTTATATCCGGGTCCTAGATTACGGACTTTTCCTATTATTTTGTCCATGATAAGGTTAAATAATAATGGGCTTAGAGTGTCCCCTTGCCTTATGCCGGTCGATATCGTTATGTTGTTAGTTATGATGTAATTGACGAGTATTTAAGTGGTTAAGGATGAGTTTAGAGCTTGAATTGTTTTGATGATTTTCTTATGTACTTCTTTCTCTCTTAATATGTTTAAGACTTCATTAAGTTTGATTCGGTCAAAGGCTGTGGTGAGGTCTATAAAGCACATATATGCCGGTTTCGAGAATTCTATTGCTTTTTCTGCGATCTGATGTAACACAAATATTGCGTCTGTGGTAGAAACTTCCGAAATTCCTGTTATTCTTTACTGAATAGGATGGTTTATGAGAGGATGGTGCCAATGACGCGTGTGAATAGTTTCATTGCCGCGCTGAAAAGGGTTATCCCTCGGCAGTTCTCGCGTCGCTTCTTGTGCGAGTTCTTCCTGTATTCATTATTTTTTGAAATAGCTTGGTCATTTGTATGGCTAAAGCTATACCTCCGTATCTTATGAATTCATTGAATATTTCATCTGATTCTGGTGTTTTTCTATTTTTGAGGTCTTTTGCGAGTTTCCCCACGAGGTTTGGGTCTATGCGCGTTGTTACCTCTTTGGCTGTGTCCTCTTTTAAGTCTTGATGTTCTGGTTATTTATCGTTATATAGTTGCCGAAAATAGTTTTTCCATTTGTCTTTTGTAATTAAATGTGTCTTGCTATATACGTTTACTTTCTCTTTTCTTCGGCGCAGCATTCCCCATATCTTCTTTTGTGCGCCGTGTTCCATGTTAACGGTGTGGGTTGCCCACATTTCTGTTTTTATTCTTCTGATTTCTGTTTTTGTTTTGTTTCTTGCTTCTTTATATCTTTAGAGTTCTTCGGGTTTTGTTTTGTAGATACTTTAGGTATGTATCATGTTTTTCTTTCGCCAATTGTTTTACCTCTGTTGTAAACCATGGTGTGTCGTTTTTGGTTGCGTTCTTATTTAATTTTCTTCTTCCAAGGGCTTCGTTTGTGACTGTGTTCATATTGTGTTTGATTTTGTTCCAGCTTGTTTCCACGTCATCCGCATTATTGATGCTGTGTTCTCTTAGTTTCTGAGCTAGTCGGTTTGTATAGAGGTTGCTTGTGGTTATGTTCCTTAAGGAATTCTATATTGAATTTTTCTTGGTAAGCAGATGGTGGTTTCTTTTTCAGCTGCGTGGTCAGTCGGATTTTACCCAGCACTAGTTTATGATCTGATGCAATGTTTGCTGACATAGTCTATCATGGATGTTTGCCCGCGCGTATTCGACCAGGTACTTTGTGTTGTGGTTTGTGGCCGAAGTATGTGTTATTTATTCTGAGCTCGTTTTTCGCATAAAATGTTGTGAGTGTCTCTCCGTTGTTATTGGTATGCGCTTCATTAGGTCTTTGCTTTACACCTTTTCTTACCGTATCGCCGGTTCACGCATTCAGGTCCCCCATAATAATTATTTTGTGTCCGGTGGGAATTCCGTTTATTTTGTTTTGGAGGTGTTCATAAAAGTTCTCCGTTTCTTCTATACTTTTATTGGTGTAGACGCTAATAATGTGTATTTTCTTCTCGCCGGTGCTTATGGTTACCCTGAGATTCTTTCGTTGATATAGTGTCGTTTATGTTTTGCTTGTATTTATAATGTATTAGTATTCCTACTCCAGTCGTTGCTCTTTTGTGCTTTTCATTTCCACTGTACTTGAGTATGTATTCGGAATACGCTGCTTTTCCTTTGCGTTTTTTTACTTAAAAAATTTTAGGATTCCTTAAAAAAACCTCTTAAAAATAATTTTGGATTAAGTCGGAACGTCAATAGCTCCCCAAAGTAAAATTTTATAACGGTTGAATAGTTATTTTTAAATGACCGTACGAAGGTTAAATGATTTTGGTAACATAACCGTACGACGATTGTGTAGATACTATCTTAACTATCTCGAGCAGTAAGAGGTAACAATCCAGGTGCTTTAAGACTACGCGGAAGACCACCCAAATGCTGGTTAGTCAGGACGTCAGTGTCACGTAAGCCAGTATAAGGTAAGTCGCTGAACTAAAGTAAGAAAACGAAGAAGAAGAATAAGAATTTATAAACTTACCCAAAATTATACATTTTGTTTCATCAATATATTTTATACCATAAGTATTGAAAATCAAAATGGCATACCCAAGAAACAAAAAGCTGCAA
>JARJDX010051766.1:0-15034 GCA_030264735.1 Gymnusa sp. GC000175 | reverse complement strand
TAAAAACCTCACCAATAAACTACCACTTCTTATTTTTGGATTTTAGCCAAAAGTCATTGGGACCTCTCAATTTTTGTTAAAAGCTTAAATATGAATTTTCAGGACGATCAGTTTAGCCGTCTGGGCTGTGAAGAGGACACAGACAGACACACACACACACACAGACAGACAGACAGACAGACAGACAGACAGACAGACAGACACCACTTCGAAATCTAATGAGGGAGGTCTAAAACGGATATTTCCGCAAAAATCTCGATTTTGAAAATTGTCGCGATTACTATACTTTAATTTACTTTGTAAATGAAAGTAATAATTTACTTTGTAAATGAAAGTAATAATCTGTCTTACCGTTGGTGATAGATCATTTAGCGTTACCCAGGGTGTACTACGTGGAGGCGTTCTATCATTACACCCCAATAAACAAATAAGTAATAATAATGAACAAAGAATAATTAAATAAAACATTTAAAAATTTTCATGTTTTAGTATCTTATTTCCGGTTATTTGCCGGATTTTGATCAATTTTCCTTTTATTTTTTAGGTTTTTCCAAAATACCGATTTTAAATTTGTCAGAAATAATTTGTGTAAATTTTGTACATTTCGGACATTTCCAAGTGGCAAATGAAAAAATTTACAAACCTTGATCGTTGGTAGTGCTGTTCAGAGTTTTATAATTAAAACTCATGTAAGTTGGATTATACACAAAAGTCAAAAAAGTATTTAATTTATTAATAATAATATAAAATAAACAGTTATTGATATTAATTATCAGTGACACGAACTACGCTTTGCACGCACGCTTCTGCATTCTGTGCACCGGTTCTGCTCGTCTTCGAGTTACGCGCTAGACTTTTCGATTTTCTCATAGAGTAACTAAAATGATTTTACCTTTTGCTTCTCCCGCTGTGTCACCTATCTCTTTATTGTCTACCGCGTATTTGCCATTGTCGCCAATATTGACTTTGATGGCTCATATTTCAAGCGCTGTTGAAGATGTTTGCCAAAATCTTTGGCACTTGACTTTGGTGGCTTGCATTTCACAGGTCAACCAAGATTTTTGCAAGTACTTTTGATTTTTGTATAATGTGTTAATTTAGGAATATTTCCTGCAAATTTGGTTCATTTCAGACACGTCACCTTAAAATGAGGGATTAAAAAGTGGTAAAAATATATTGTACTCGTATTTTAAAGCCCAAATCTTCATTTTTTTGCAAAAACTTTTGATTTTTTGTATAAAATGTTAAATCAGGAATATTTCCAGCAAATCTATGTGGTTCCAGACACGCTACCTCAAAATCATTACGGAAATGCTACCTCAAAATGGCGGATAAAAAGTGGCTAAAAAATATTTTGAAAATTTTGTTCATTTTGCACCTTTGATGGATCGTATTTTACAGACACTTCGAGATTTTTGAATAAACTATCGATTTTTGTATAAAATATTAGTAACATTTTCTGTAAATTTAGTTTATTTCAAAACCGTGGTCTCAAAATGGCAGATCAAAAAGTTGCAATTTTTTTTTTTTTATTCTGTGCATTTTACACATTTTGACTTTGATGGCTTGCAAAGTATCAAATCAGGAAGTTTTCGTGCAATCTTGGTTCATTTCGGACAAGCAACCTCAAAATGATGAATGAAAAAGATGCCCAAAAATCTCAAAAGTCTTGAATGTATTTATAATCCGATAGAATTGCGTTAAAGCTGACACATTTTACTACAAAATTGTTGTTTTAATCAAAAAAGTGCAGATCATGCAGATATTAGCCTTGGAAAAATTAAAATTTTGTTTTTTTTTACCGAAAAATCAGCAATAAACAAACAATTCCAAAAGTTTTGGATGATTTTTCAAAATTTTGTCCAAAATTCTTAATCATATTACAGTTTTTTCAAAAAATATCTCAAAATCTTTTACGCGATACGCCCTCTAGCGGGTAAAATGTACCACCCCATGATGGGTACTTTATTTTATTTATATGTGTTTACATATTTAAACGATACTTACAAATTCACCATATATAAGAAAACACCCAGAAAACGGCCCAGCTACAGAAAAATACACAAAAAAAACATCGAGTTACTATTATTATAATCTGTCATAACCTTATTTTACCCACCATGTGCATTAAAATATGGCGGGAAAAATATGTTAGTGCTACCAACATATTTTTTCAGTTTCAACATGGTTAGTTACAACCATTAAAACCACAGATAAATTATGGTGACAACTTTAATTTTCCAGCGTTTAAAACTTTAATTATGGTTTAACTAAAATCCCCACACAAAATATAATATGAGGTTTAATTAATTATTTAAAAAAAATCATTCAAACAGAACCAAAAATTTTGTGCAGCTGACTTTAATGTTTTGGAACAGTGATTTGAATAATTCATTTTGAGCTTTTAAAAATCAATTCTTACCAAACTAACCTTTGTTTAGCTAAAAGCTCATCAATCACTATAAAAACTTAAGCGACAATTATTTCGCGGCGAATATGTTTGTATTTAAATGACAAAGTGAAACATGCCAGTGCTACCAACCTTTTATTCCAGACTTCCAACCTTAAAGTTTGGTTAAACCAAAATCTCTAGACGAAATTTATTTCGTGACGGATAATTAATTAATTGTTCAAAAAATCATTCAAATAGTACCAAAAATGTCGCTGAAACTAATTGGAGGCAGTAAAATGATAAGGCATGGGTTTTATGCCCCATGTGCATTACTTCAGAGAAATGAAAACCGCTGCACCAAAATGGTGTTTTTATCTTTTGGACTTGCTAATAAACTGCCTCAGTGTGCAATTGATTCAACTTCAAAGATTGCTCCCAAGTCACCAGGAGCCTCGGGAGATGTGAATCTTCCTGCGAAAATAACAAGAGGAAAACCAGGTAAAGTTTAACTTGGGTACTACACTTTCAAACTTAAATTTTGGTTTAACCACCTATACGAAATTTAATTCATGATCTATAATTAATTAATTGTTATAAAAATCTTTCAAATAGAACCAAAAATGTGGCTGAAACTACCAACTTTGTTAATAGAAGGCAGCAAAATGGTAAGGCATGGGTTTTATGCCCAGTGTACATTACTTCAGAAAAATGAAGATCGCTGCAGAATGATGGTTTTGCCTTTTGGAACTGCTACTAAACTTTATGGAAAAGATAAGGATCCAAAGCAATGTGCAATTGATTCAACTTCTAAAGCTGCTCCCAACTCATCAGAAAGCTCGGGAAAGTCAACTCAAACTCCAAGAGTTATAAGAGGAGAACCAGGTAAAGTTCAACTTGGTTTCATCCCAGACGAGTGGGTCAATGCTTTTAACAGCAGAACAGGTATCTCAGGATTTTATACATTTTGTTTCACCTTTGGTATTTACCTGCTAAGCAAGGAAAAACTTGTGCTGGAACACAATTATTATGGCGGATTATCCATGCTTTTGCTATGTTACATTGGAACAACTAAAGTTGGACCCATTATATCAAAAGCTTTAGATAGAGATATTGATTTGATTGAAGCTGGCTTTAACGAAGATAGAGTAAATGAAAAAAATATGCTGGAAAATGCTATAAAATGGGAGGAAAAAAATCAACTCAGCTCCGAAGGCCAACTGATGTTGTTAGAAGCTAAAAGAGAAAATGTTCATTTACAACTGGAAGCTAACTTTCGTGAACGACAAATGATGGTTTATAACCAGGTCAAGGAATTGTTGGATTATCATATAGCCAAAGAAGAAATTGAAAGACGCATGGCACAACGTAATATTGTTGATTGGGTTACTACACAAGTATTAAAATCAATTACTCCTGAACAAGAATCACAAAATATTGATAAATGCATTGAAGATCTAGCTGCTGTAGCTAAGAAATAATTTTTTGTTACCGTTTTCAAAAATATATTTTTTTATTTGTAAATGTAAACTACTGCTAGTTACTATTCATTTTTTACTAAAATTTAAGAACGGGTAAAAATTTAAAACATAGGTTACACTAAGTATTACAAATTTAAATAAATAAGGTATGTATGTACACCAAAAAAATATTTCTGTTGTAAAAATGCTATCACTACATTAATTTTGTTCCAATGCATATGTAAAAACGAAACAAATGGTATAATTTATTTTATGCGTTTATATTTGCGTTTTGGTTCCTCATCAGTTCCCAATTCAAAATCATCCACTAACTTGATATTTAATTCCTTACACTTTTTAGTAAAATATTTTGACAAAGTTACTCCACACCTTAAATAAAATTAAAATAAAATCATCACAAAGTTAAATTAATATTATTTATCTTACTTATATACTTCATCCTGTGAATTGTTATAAGTGTTGCAATTTTCAAAAACCAACTGGACATCAGTCAGCAATTCATCATCGTATTTATATTCCCCCATGTTTAGTTTATATTTAATTGTACCAAAATCCATAGGTTTTGAAATAATTTCATAATAATCAGGTACTTCATTCTTTTGTACAGGTCTAATGAAAGGCCAAGCATCTTCATGTTTCATTACATCCACCAGTAATTCTTGCAATGCGGCATTATGTAGTGGCATATTATCTTTACGATCTCTGTTAGCGCGACGGGTCGCGGCACTATTTCCATCTAAAAAAAATTAAAATAAGAAATTTAATAAAAATGGCCCATGTGGTAATTTTTGGCAATAAGATATTAATAGGGTAGGCGTGGCTACAGTTATTCATACATTTTCAATGCGAAGCTTAAACAATGTTTCATGCATGATTCGCAGGTGAGCACTTAGAGGCACATGATTTGTCGTTGGGTAGTGAGCGCTTTTTGCCGGTTTATTCTGTAACCAATAGTACTACCGCTGAGTGGTCAGAGTTTAACTCTATCATAAAAAATAAAAAAAAAAGAATGCTAAATTATATTTACTTGCAGCTCTCTTCACTTCCTCATCTTTACATTTAGGACAAGTCCAATTACTCCTGAGGGATCTACGTGATGCAAGATGAAGGCAATCTTTGTGATAAATTAAATTACATTCACAGCAATGAACAATCTCACTTTCATCACTTTCTTCTTTTCCACACACATAGCATTCTGATAAATCCCTAAAATATTAAATTAAAAAAGCTGAAAAGACTGGTAAATGTAAATATTTACTCAAAACTGGATTCCATATCTTCTTCTTCTTCCTCTGCTTTTCGCTTTTCTTTTTCATGTATATGAATGCAATGCTCGCAAAACCATTGTCCTCTTGGTACACTCTAAAATTTAGCCTTAATCAGTGATATTAATCAAAAAACAATTAAAAAAAAATTTATAAATATGATATTTCGTTAAGGTAAGGCTGTACTACAAAAAATCAGAATTTTATGCACTCTTTCAATAAATACTGAATTTTTAAGAAATTTGAAAATTTAGAAAATCAAAAACAAATATTGACCATAACTTCTAATAACTTTATTATTTTTGCGAATCTAATATTTTTTAAAGCTCTACCTGATGGCAAATTTAATTATAATTATAGAAACATCATTTGTATCAGCCCTGTATGGACTGATCAAATTATTTTGGAAATCAAAGTCTGAATTTAAGTAAGATAGAAAGTTTGTGTATAGTTTCCTTACATGTAATTTGGGTTTGAGGCAATACAAATGATACCCATCATTGCAATAGTCACATAATAATATATTCCTATCATCATGTCCTTTTTGACAATGGTTGCACTTAACAAGAAAAGTAGATTTATTCCATAAAATTGATTTATCTAAAATAACATAATGCAGAAAAATTTGACTAAAGCTTGTTGCTTCTAATAAGGAACTCTTCCATGTGTGCAAAATATTTTTAATGTAAAATTCTGGTCTATTATTTGTTTTATTTCTTGGTGATTCAATTTCACCTAATGGTTTTGATAGACATAGCGGATTCACTGAAAAAGCTATCTGCACTAAGGCATTTGCTAAAAATTTAATTGCATTTTTCTCATTGTCATCAGAATCTATTGATTCAACAACTTCATCATAATTTTGCATGTACATTGCTGGATCTTCGTAATCCTTTTTCTTTACAACAATTTCTAAAATCATGACTGTTAGTTTACATTACATATTGTATGATATTTACCTTCAGTTTCTTCTTCCAGGGTGTAAAATTTATGTTTCGGACGCATTATATCATCAATATTATCAAAGATTTTGTTGTTAATTAAATGAAGCCATTCCTTTCTTTGTACTTGAATTCCACCTAAATTTCCTTTATACAGTTTTTCCTCCAATTCAATCATTGCTTCAATAATATGTAAGCACATTGCTGAACCTTCCACTTCTTCAACATAACCCAAATTTTCACTTCTAAGAAATCTGGGTTCAATAAAATCTTCATTATTCATTTCATTACTGGGTGTTTTAAACATGCATTTTAACAACTTGTCATGATTATATTTTAAATTAGTCAGTAAATCCGCTTCACGGATTCCCCTTTTATTTAAAGAATTAATTAAATCATCCAAAGATTCTTCAGTTTTAAAATATGACCACTTTTGTGCTTCTAAATTATTGGAATGTATAATACAATTACTTGGATCAGCTGAGCACATGAAAAGATCTTTTTCTTCAGTTACTTCATCACATTCCATTTTTACTGGAGCGGTGTCACATTCCATTTTTACTGGAGTTTTGTGACCATTTAATACTTTTGGTTCTTCTTTTGGCTCATTTTCTTTATCACTGGTATTCATTTCTTCAGATATTTTGTTTATGTGCTTTACTATAATATCGGGATTACCATCAATCAATTCAGGTACATTAACTACAGCTTCTGCAAGACATGTACCCACATTTGGGTCTTCATTATTTATTAAAAAGGCTGGAATTGATTCAAGCTTTAAATATCGTCTAAAAGCTCGATCATATCTAAAAAAAAATAATTTAATACAATTTTTAATAACAATTATTAATAATTAATAAGTACCCTAAAACAATTAAATTTTCCCCACTTTGCCTATTAAGTTTCTCCAATAATCTTTCATTTTCAAGTTTTGTTTTGTCATTTCTTTCCTTTAAATCATTTTTTAATGAAGGGACAGTAAGTTTTTTGTGTTGTACATCAAAATCTTGTTGGCGCTTTTTATCATTAAGTTGTAATGTTTTAATTTCTAATTTTATATTCTTTATGTCTTCCATTCGTTCATCAATTACATTCCTAAATTCTGCGAATGTTAGTAATTGATTAACTAAACAATTTAAAATTTTTAATTTATCCCCTACAGGTAAGTAGGCAGCATGATGCATAGATAGTGCTTTGATTATATTAGGATTGTGTAAGCGGAAGTAGATACCCGGATCATCTTCAGGAACATATCCTCCTCTCTGATTCAAACGCCATTTTGTACCAAACTCATTAACTCTTGCTCCAGATGTTAATAAATGTAAACGTAATAATTCCGTTACAGTGACTACATCAAGAGGTAGCAATTGTAAGCGTTTTCCATAATTTTTTATACACCATGAACTACACTTTGTAGCAAAATTTACCTCTTTTGCAGAATCGTTATCTGGCGCATCCACTAGGGTTTTACCTAAAATGTGCAACAAAATAAAAAAAAATTCCATTTTTAACCAAAATTTAAATTACCCCTTGAAATATTGTACTTAGTTCTTTCTTCTTCCAATAATGTAAACATTGTGTTAAGCAATAACAAAAGAAGCTCAGCAAAAGGACCTCCTATCTGTAAATTAAATAATTTAATTACTGCTATCAAATTTTACAAATAAAACTATCACTTACTCGATTTTCTAATAAAACCCTTTCCATTATAGCTATTGTTAAACCATTTTTAAAATAGGATTTTGTGTTTAAAATTTTTGAAAAACTAGTTGTAAATTCAATAATACTTAATGCATCACCTAAATATTCATCAGGTATTCTACTATTTACAGGAATAGCTTTAGGTAATGGCTGAAAATTAATATTTTATTAATATCAATGTATCGTAGTGTAGAAATTAAATTACTTTTTGGTCTTCCAGAGTTAAATCTTCTGTTGGAATATACCAATCTCTAAGTTTTGCTGCATTTTCTAAAACTTTTTGTTTCTCCAATTGCTTTTCCTTAATTTTTTTCTCTTTATTTTCCTGCTTGATTTTCTCTCTTTCTTCTAAAGTAGCTTTTTGCTCAAGTGTTAAAATATTACTTTTTGACAAAAATTTTGCCAAAGTTTCTTGCCTAACTTTTTGGCTATTAGGAGGTATTGGTTTTTTTTTGGATCGCTCAAAATCAGGTTGAGGTCCATCAGACAGTTGATTAAATTTTATGTTGTTTATACCAAATGCTTCTAAAGCTGACTGTTTAATGGTGAAAATTCCCTCTGCACTTTGTTCCACGTATTGTTTTAAAAATAACTTGCTTTTTTCTCTTGTATAAAAATTCCTCTTTCGACGAATATGTGTCATGTTTACCATCATTTTTTCACTTACATCTGTATCTTCTCTATCTAATTGTTCCAAATCATATTTGAAAAGCGCCGCTGGTGGATGAAATTGATGTTCCCCGTTACTAAAATATTTAACTTTTTTCTAAAGGGAATATTTTACAAATGCAGACAGAAATATTTTAAACAAAGAAATATAACCTCTTGGTCCTTGTCCGTATAAAAATCATCACGAGTATTGAGATTTAACTTGTCAAAGCATTGACGAATAATTATAAACAGAACGTATATATCCGCCCGCACGTTAATACTGAGATGCTTAATAAACATTATACTTTTCAACCGACACGGCGATAGGTGGAAGGATCCTTCACATTTTTTCCAACCCTCTCTATGACGTCTAAGCACCTTCAAAATTTAACAATTTTAAATATAAAAACGGTTTTCAAAACCGTGCCTGACCGAAAAAAAATTAAATAGTTTTTTGTTTATCGTGTAAAGATCTATAAAAATAGTCTTAGATCTAGGAAGTCGATTTCCTTAAAAAAAAAAACTTGCTTTTGAAAAGAATCGAAATATTTCGACACATAGGCGGAATTGAACGGAGGCATTTTATTACATAAGAAACTCCAAACGCTTTTTCAAGCAAACCCCCAACGTGGAAGAAAACAATCGACACTTGTAGGCCGTCGAAAGATCTAATCGCGATTTAAACCAAGCGTACACCATCTGGCGAACAATTTGATCTACGGATTAAATGGCTTCTTTACATTCAGTCTGTTTTGATGCGTAGTACCATCATCGGACTTGTCCGCTCCTTGAATGCTCCCTGCAATGGCGAGCGGAACGTTGGCAACAACCAATAAAAATACGCGACTTAAACCCAAAAGTAAGAAAATTTACATCAAGTCGAGAAAGCTGAAATTCTAAATTGCAATTATTGATATAATTTTTTTTGAATATATCTCATTTATTTTTATAACTATTAGAAACTAGAATACGTATAACATTCTTATTAAAATAAAAGTACACTAATGTTATAGTGGCGCAACCCGGGAGGGGGAGACTAGTGCACAATCTAAAATAATACATAACATAATAGAGATGTAGCAAATTCAATTAGTGGAAGATTTAAAATGGCGCCGGCGGCATACAGCCAAAAAATAACTACATAAACAGCAATAAACAGATTTTAATTTCTTTTTTGCATAATTATTTGTATAAAATAAAAAAAATTGATCTCAGGTCTAAGTAAGGGTAAAAATCCTTATTTTTTGACGTCAGCAGTAAAAAACAAATAAAATCCTTATATCTTTAATGTTTGTTGTCAAAATTTGGTAAATTTTTTTATTTATGTTTACTGCTCAAAAAACTCTTTAAAATTTTCACGCTTGTTGTCAAAAAACAGCCAAACACCTCCTCCACCGTATTTGGTCAAAATCAGTAAAATATTTTGTTTGTTGTCAAAAACACTTAAAAATTCTTAATTCCCTTATGTTAATTGTCAAAAAAAGAGTCAAAATCCCTAAAACTAATTTTTTTTTGTAAAACTAAGAGTTATTTGACCATTTGAAATAAAAATGGTGGTTTTTAAAATGGTCAGAAAACACTGAATAAAAAAAGTTCTTTGCCAAGATTGGGGCATTTTTTTGCATGGTTTTTTAAATTTAATTGCAAAGGTGATTTTTAGTGAAATTTTAAAAACAACCAAACCGATTTAAGTAAGATATTTTTTGCTATAAAAGGATCTCTTCGGGACTAAAATGCCTAGATCTGTATAACAGTAAAATTTTAATCTCATCTATAAAAGATACCTTTTTTGTTTAAAATTAGGTGGTGATGATGCAAGTTCAGAAAAAGTAGATCACAAGTACAAAATGGTTGGTCAGACCCACGGTCGTATATACAGGTCTGGACACCCTGTTGCTTGACACGAGTCTCTTACGTGTCGTAAAACTCGTAGTCCCTCGCTCAGCTACCAGGTGGCGCATGGATCGAAGTAGCCATATCGTTCAAATTTCAAGCCCCGCCATACAAAGATTGATAGATAATAACCGCACATTTTAAGTGAAATACTAAACATAATACATACATGATAAAATGTCAAAAATACAATAAACAAATTTTATGCCAGTTGCCAGAGAACATCCCTCATGCGCCACTTGTGACGTCTTTTGGTACTACGCAACAGTTGACGCTTGCAGCAGACTCACTTATCACATAAGAAACAGCCTCGAGTTTCCAGACCTGTGTATACGACTATGGTCAGACCTGGTTTATATAATTATTTAGTGCACCCCCTTTTAAAATTCCTAGATGCAACACTTGTTTCTTATTATTATTTTTTATTTAAAGAAAATAAGTAAGCCTAAATAAAAAACACAAGAGAGAGAATACTTGTCATTCTCATCAACTGATGGTTGTTGAAATATGGTTATGAATTCACCAAGCATAAAAAAAACACGCAGAAAAGAGCCCAGCCATAGAAAGAATCACAAAAACGCACCAAGTTACTATTATTATAATCTGTCATAACCTTATTTTACCCATTTAGAGCAATAAAATATGGCGGGAAAAATTAATTTAAATCGCCTATTCTAAATGTAAAAACTTCAATGTTGCCTATTTAACATGCCTTCCAGCTTAAGACCAACAAAGATATTGTTATTTCCTCCAGAAAAAGACATGCCATGTTTATCTTTAATATTTGAGCAAATATTTTAGAAAAAAAATTTATTTTTATTGTGAATGGAGCTGAAAAACAACAACAACAACACCTACAAGATACACGGCATCCTTTGAACATTAAAAATTTTAATTGTTTCCTTTTTTAACACACTGTATAATACATTATCTAGTTTGATTTATATATCAGTGATTCTTAACCAATTTAATCCTGCAAAACAGTTTGAGATATTTCACAAATTGGCGACACAGCAATTTTTGATAAAATAAGGCTACTCTTATAAGCTACCAAAATATTATCTGATGATGACCAAACCTGAAGTAAAAAATGTTAAAAATTTGGAAAAATTAAATCAACTTTATGTATCATAATAAAATAAAAAAATAATTATTCAAGAGTATTTACAAAATCTGGGGCACACTAAAGGATACTTGTGGCACAGTGGTTGAGAATCACTGTTCTAGATAATAAAAAATAATTTTTTCAAGCTTTGTCGCAATTTACATATAAAAAATAAAAAATTGTGATCCATTTCTTAACCTACCTGACAACTTTATGTTTTTTAATTTCTTCCTCGTTAGGAGCAATAACTTGTAAAATATGAAAATCTCTCCATTTTGTTCCCGAAAAAAATGCTTCAATATTTTCACCAACGAAAAAATGATCTTTGGTGTATAAAAAAACATCTTCAGCCATTTCGGAAAAACTAGCTCTTTTCGTTAAATTAGCTATATATAAAATTGGTATACGAAGTTCGACAGGAAATTCATCTAAAATTTTCTTTGCATTTTCTTCACTTTGTACAGCTTCTCCATAAGTAAGATTTTGTTTTCCAGTCATGGAACAAGTCCATACCATCGAATTACATAAAATTGTTCTTTCAGCAAATTCCCTAAAATATTTTGTAAATAAAATCTCAAATTTTCATGTTAAATTTATCATTGCAAAAAAATTGAATTAAAATTTAGTTAATATAATATAAAAGGATATTACAAAATTGTTGTCATTGAATAAATGTAAATTGTTAAAAAATTAATCAATTGTAAAAAAAAATCATAACCTATATAACAACTGTAAGAATGAATTGCGTCAGTGGTCATTGTTTCTTCCCAATCTATCTGCTTAATTCGCGTAATTAAAGATCGAGAAAACCGTTAGGTCATGGATGGGAGCTTAAGGCAAGGTGTTTTGATAAAAGATAAAAAACCTTAGATACAAACAAAAAAACGATTAACTCACTCATATTCCCGAAATATCTCATTAGTCATAACACAATGAAACACTTCTTCATCGTCTCGTAGAAATTCAGGCAAAGGTGCCTTCTCCAATGTCTTCTTCCTGAGTAAAGGCATTATCTCGATCTGTTTGGAGGGAAAAGTTAACGTTTTGTATACATGTAGAAAACCAAAGAAATAACTATTATCAATTCATTAGTCTAATTTTATATTGTGCACACTATTTACTATTGCTTAATAAATTAGATTTTAATAATTACTTTTATATAATTTTAAGTATTATAAAAACGATTTAGAAGACGTCTTGTCGGCTACACGCCACACTAAAATTAAATGCACTACTGCGCACTATTTTGCGCATGCGCTACAAAAAAATATAAACAGCTATTTAAAAATAGGTGCTGCCAACGGAAAAATAATGGTAAAAGCGCAATATTACAAAAAATCAATACATCGAATATTAAAATTTCCAAGGTGAAATTTATATACAGGGTGCTTTAGACCAATAATTTTAATTTGAATATACAATGAGCTGGTTTAGTCCCATAATTCCTACAATTAGCAGACTAATTATAATATTAATAAAACCATGCAAATTTAAACCAAAATCACCCAAATGTAACAGAAATTATCTAAATTTATAAAAAAAATTACGTAAATTTAACCAAAATAATTGCAATTTTAACCAAAATTAGTTAAATTTTTTCCTTAATCTTTACAATTTGACCAAATTTATTACAAAACTAGCTGATTTTACCCGGCGTTGTACACCCACAACCATAACAGTTATTTTTATCATTATATTTCTTACATTATTACAGAAGATGGCGCTCATCAAATTTTATGACGTTTTTTTACAAATTTTAGCGAGATTAATGCCTAGTACTTCTTTAGGGTTTAGGACATCATCTAACTTTCGCATTTATGTAGGATTAGGAAAATTGTTCAAATCTGACTAAAATCATTCTTAATTTTGTAAAAATCATTCAAATTTTTACCCAAATCGTTTATATTTGACCTATGTATTCAAATTTCAACCAAAATCAGCCAAATTTAATTCGATTTTATCAAAAAACAACTAAAGTTTAGAGAAAATCACTCAACTTTCACCAATATCATTACAAATTTTACTAATCGAAATACAAGATAAATGCATTTTAATTAAATTTATAAATTTTAATAAATAAAAACAGCAACAAATTTATTTATTCCACACAATATTATTCATTTAACCATTCAGTTAAATAATTGCAAACTTTAGGTGTAATCAATCCAGTATCAGCACACCTATTAGCAATCGGACAAATTCCACAAGTGGTTTTTACCAAACCAGGAGATGGCAAGAAATTATTTGTTGCTCTATACAAATTTAAACCACTAGCTTTAACAACACGTTCAGCCTTATTGTCCAAAACAACAGTATATAAAATACTTTCCATATCTTCTACAGATAAAGCAACTTTACTTATACCAAGCTCAGATATAAATTTATGAACATCATTTGCAGTGGCATAACTGCGATTGCGAACAAGTATTGGACCTCCACCTTGACTTTTTGCATCTTCCCATCGCTCCACTAGGAAACGATGACATTGCTGGTTTAAAACATCTACAAATTCAGATTCAAAATCTTGATCTTGATACCAAGCGCCACCAGTTACAGAACTATCAGGTTCTAAATCAAATAACATGTAAACTTTTTTTTTACTAGCCTAAAATTAGGTGTATTGAGAAAAAATTATTAAAAATGTAATAATGGATGTATTTACCGAGACTGATTTAACCGCCTTAATAAATTTCTTGGTTTCTAAACTTTTAAGTACTTTATTAAGTTGGGTCATATTTAAATTTGATTTGAATCGAATATCTCTGATCCATATTCCTTTATTTCCAGCTTCTTCGATAATTTTGTAGACTACACGCTCTTCATTATCCGAGCCTTTTACAGCTGATTTTTTTTGTGGGTCTTTAAATTTGTAAAGCAGCTGGTTTTTATCTTTGAATAATTCTAAGGCGCTAAAATAAATTAATTAGATTTGTTGTGTGTGATGAGAAAGATATATTTACCCATTTTTTAGAAGTTTGTTAATGATTTTAGTCCAAACTGGTGCTGGTGTGTTCGGAATTGCTGTTTGAATGTCTTGATTTGTTATTCCATTTGGTTTTTCTTTGCCTAATTCTACTATTTTTTCTTCAATTAAATTTTCTTCAGCATCCTGTGCACTCATTTTGAAAAACTAACCAAAAATATTGTGTTGACTTGTCAGTACTACCAGTTTTTCAACCAAACTGGGAGAAGTAATGGTACATTAATATGGAAGAAAATTTAGATTGGGATAAAATTAAAAGAGATTCTAATAAGGTTATTTCTTTAAATATTCAAATTAATAGGATATATGTAAAGTTTTTTCTAAAATTATAGGTAGGATTTCGAGAAGGAATTACTGAAGGGCGACAAAGTAAATATCAAGAAAGTTTCGACAAAGGATATGTTAATGGATTTGAAAATGGTTTTGCACTTGGAAGAATCAAAGCTTTTATTAGGTTTACATTTTTTTATACAAACATATGAAATTGTAGGTTATAATTTCATATTAAGAGCATTGCAATGAAACAATATTTATTATTTTATATGAAAAGCATTCTAATACTTTTGAAGTAAAGAATTTAGCCAGTACTAGGTACTGTTGCCCAAGGAAAGCCTGAAAACATTTA
>JARJDX010051749.1:0-11595 GCA_030264735.1 Gymnusa sp. GC000175 | reverse complement strand
CTAGCAGTGCCCTAGAGTTGGATGCTGTACGTCTACACGGCCTTTAGTATTGCTTTCTATACCAACAGCTTATTTTTTTCAAGATAATTGGGACTTATAACCGATCATCCAGTAAATTGGTTGAAATTTTAAACCTAGATATGTTGTTTCCATGTTAGTCTTTGATCCAGGTGGAAGCCGAGGTATTTAACTTCATTTCTTTGAGAGAGTATAAGGTTATTTAACACTACTGGTAGACAAGTTAGCTTAATATGTCTTTCGATTCGATATGATTTACGGATTTAATAATATTAATATGGAAGCTATTCTTTTAATTTAAAGTTGAGTCCCTCGTAGCTCTAAGAAGGCTGCTGAGCAGAATTTTTTGCTTTCCAAGTCACCGTTTACCTTTTAAACTATTATATGTACCTGTTTAATAGTTCCATGCTGATCTCGGAATCTAAATTGATGATCTGAAGTTAGATTGTTCTTATCTAAGATATGTTTAAGGCGCTTAAGTAAGAGCTTTTCGAATATTTTGGCCAATGTGGGCAGCAAACTGATTTGTCTGTACTACATCATCAGTTTTTTCCTGGTTTTGGTATTATTATGATCTGCGCCACTTTCCATTGTGCAGGAAAGTAGTGCAACATTAATATTACGTTAAATACGTAAATAGGTAATTAACTTTAGGGCTTTGGGTGATAGTTCTTCTAATAGCTTTCCATTTATTAGGTGCTTAAGTTTTCGTAATTATAGTTTCTGTAATCACTGGCTTTAAAGGAAATTATTGACTGATCCATTTGAAACGGTGCACCCAAAAAAGTTTAATATTTCTTTCTCTTCTTTTTTTGACGAAGTTGATGGATTTTCTTTGTCGCTTCTTCTCTATTTTCGATTTGATATGTGATAAGTGGCATTAGCTGAATTAGTCGTTTCAGCCTCTTTGTGGCTTTCCACAATAAATAATTACTCGAAGCCGCTGCAGAAAGGTTGCTTAAATATTCCTCAAATCGTTGGTTTTTTATCTAGCAAAGCTGCTTAAGTTCTTTGGTTGGCCTGTTAAGATTTTTTTGTCTCTCGCCATCCTTGTGCGTTGCCATTGCCTACGCACGTGTCGTTTTTCTGCTATTTTCTGAGAGATTGTTATGTTATGGATACTGCAGAAAATATCTTTCGTACTATGAAAAAATAAGTAATAAAAAAAATTATTTATGATATTTGATAATAAATTAAGGTAAAAGCTACATCTCTACGACTTATTACACAGTTCATATAGTAAATAAAATAATTCTTAATAAATATTAAGTTATTTAAAATCATTTATTAAACTTTTAACGTTTCAATACGAATAATTTAGTACAAAATAGTTGCACCATTTATACAACTGTGTTAGCAATGTCAGTTCAGTAAAACTTTTAAGTATGACAACCTGTCGAAAGTTATTTAATATTAAAGCTGGGCTGTAAGTTTTAAACTAAGCATAGTAAAAAAAGTTTCAAATTAAAAAATATATCCAGAATAATCTGCAGATAAATAATGAGCATTTTCCTCAAATTATGTAATAAATATTCGGACCTAATTTAATGGATCTGACCTTATCGTATTTTAAGTGCGCCTTCTTTACGCTGAATGGCCCATGAAAAGGAATAATAAAGGTAAATGGCGTTCATTTAGGACGTTCTAAGATATCACCCCGGGAGATTTTACACCACGTACATAACACCTTATTCCGGAGAACTACTAACCCATTTCTGACTCAGCAACAATTTAAATTTTTCCTTTATCTTCGAAAATTCAGCAAATTTTGAACTTATGTAATGGTATTTCCACTTTTATATCTTTTTTAAATTTCTAAATGGCATTTTTATGTGCAAAAAAATATTAGTAAATCGAAAAATACATAAAAGAAATTATAAAAAGAATTAGTAGCTTAATTAAAAAAAAAATATGGCAGCAATAAATAAAATAAATAAAAATAGTTATGTACGGGACTAAATTTAATTATTTTAATGGATTAGTTAATTGGATCTGCAATAATGGCGATGTTATTAAGAAAGATGATGTGATGTGATAATAATATTGTCATAAATAAAAATCTGGGTTATATCCCAATTTGGTGAAAGGCTGAAAGAAAACCAATTTAGTTTTTTTAATGGTTGGCAGCAGTTGATATTCTATGTAAGATCATGCCAAGTACCTTGGAAGATATCAAGTTGAAAGTTTAACACCGCAATTATAACTGATAAGAGCTGGATCTCTATTATCACACACCGACAGGCGGAAACCATTAACAGGAAGCATTTCATGTCTTTGTTCATATATACCTAGTAATAATTTCACAAAATGTCCCCAACGATCGTTAAATTCATTGAAATAAATTGGAAACACGTTGAAATTAAAAGTGTTAATTGTACAAAATTAATTTGAATGATTTTTAATCCGATGTACACTTTTTAATGACTTACTGCAAGCTGGCATTGATTTTTATTTATTACAACTTAAAGCGGGTGTGATTTATAGCATTAAAAGTGTTTGAATTAGGTCAGAAGTGCACAATATTTTACAATTCGTTGCATGCCTATAGGCTTCAACACATAAACACTTTAAAAGCGACTAAAACTATAAATTTCCCTCTTTAATTTTGCAATGCCAACTGTTAGGTTTAGTTTTCAGGATCAATAAATAACTTCTAGTATGTCTGCATTGGACACCCATTATATTTATAGTTGTAAAACAAAAGAATTTAAAAAAGGGAAAATGTTTTCTTGCCGTGCGCATGAAATAAAGTGACCGGAAGTCCCAGTTGGTCAAACCTTTTTTGTCACGATTTTTCGACATCAATATAAAATTACTTTTGTTGGGATATAAAGTCCAATTTAGGTTCAATCTTTGAAAATAAAGAGAGACGTTCCGAGTGATCCCCTACATTACTTTCTTACCTTGAGACTTTGTCGCCTATAACATTTCGTTCTATTCAAATAGTATTTGTAGACGTGTGGAGGTAGAGATCTTTTCGTCTCTTCTCCTATCCACTGATCCCGGATTCCTCCGGGTGACACAGGACACAGTAATGACACCGGAGGATAAAAATCCTTTACTAATGGTACCTGGCTCATACCACACGAACCACAAACAATTCAACGAGGCACGCAAAAAATACTGTTCCGATAAATTTCCACATCCAAACACACCTAGCACATTAACAACGCATACTTTTTTGTTTATTTATTTATCTATTTTGTAACACGTGTAACAATATTCAGTGATCCGGGCATTCCAGAATGCAGAATGTTAAATCCACATATATTTAAATCACCACACATAATTGCACTGTGTTAATTTTAAAATTATTTTGAGTATTAATTGACACAAAGTTGTACAAGTTCTTTCCTATAGGGAGAAATATAAACTGCAACAACGTACCCAGAGGTTGTAAGATTGGATAATGTACAAAGTTTGTACTGTAAACTTTTTGTACAAAAAAAAACTGGGTTTAGTTTGTAGGTGCTATAAGGCCTGATTCGAAAAATAACTTTTCCACACTCGCAATACATCCCTCGTTCAATAAAATTGCAAATGAGATTCTAAGCTAAAGTTAAGCAATTATAAAAACAATTTTAATGCTTTATAATTACCCTTAAAATAATTTGCTATATTTGAAGTAAATTGCATCCAAACTTTAAAATTATACTCCCATTAAAATTTTTAATTAATTAATTAATTTTCGTTATATAAGGGCTTCATTATTCCATTCGAATGCGGTCTTGTGACCATGTTGATTTATGGGGTGTTGAAAGCGTTGGACTATACAAATCAACACCGATCAGACGTTGTACAAGCCATAAACCAGTGATTATAGCGTCACAAAATCATGAACTTCACATGACCGACGTATTACGAGCTTGCGATGACCCTCCCGAGTCTGATAATTAAATCCTTTAACACGCCATGGAATACAAGACTGGAATATTGAAAAGACAATTGGCTTTGTGATGTGTTCATAAATAACATTGCAGTTGGTATTTATTAAACATTGACGACTGACGGAAATTGTGCTAGGGATCCACCGCATAAACTTTTGCTTTTATACATACAAATGATAATAAATGTTATGTATTTATTCTCTTAGTAATTTCAAGCAAAATATTAGGGTCTTCTATTTACCTCTAATATCTTGCCATCTTAATTTAAGTTGTTCAACAAAGCGTGCTTTATAATTTCTGTCACCAAAGTTTAAAATTAAATTACCAAACACATGAACATTTGGAGAATAATGTGGTGACATAAAATATTTAATAGTTAATTTCTTGTGTTTGGAGACAGTAGGGATAATCAATAATTTTGCGGTCACACCCTGATTGTTGCGAAATTATTCGATACAATTGCCGGAGTTTGTAAACAATCTATTATCTGTGACTCCTGTCAAGTTTGATGTGACTAGCTCAATTACTTCAGTTTTTGTGTGTTTGTTTTCTTAAGGGATGTGGTAGAAAGTTTCAAAGGACAACAAAACTTGTTTTCGACTGCAATTAAAAAGGTTAACAAAAAGTAAATTACTTTCTTCTTAAATTCATTTGTTACGTTTTCTATAAACAAATATTGTAAACAGTTTTTTTCTATTTTTTTATATAACTTTCATTACTCAAGGAAAGACAAGTATGAAAATAATATATGAGTGTAACTTAAAACTTTTGAAGAAACAAAACAGAAAAAACATACTGAAAATATGTTTTATTTTTTATAATAAAAAAATTTTAGAGGTATAATAATATTAAAGATGATTGATCTAACTGGGTCTGTCAATTTTTTTTGCAAAAGTTTGGTTTACATAAAATGTTAATCACAAACGGTGGCAACAACACTGTAATCTCTATAACAGTAACGAAGTAAAAGAAAGTATAGTAATCGCAAAGACGTTTTTGCAAAAATATCCATTATCCACTCCCCTCATTCCGAAAATGTTGTTTTCGAAGTGGTGTCTGCCAATGTGTCTGTTTGTGTCCTTTCCACGAACCAGGTGGCTAATAGGCCTGGAAATTCATATTTAGGCTTTTAACAAAAATTGGCAGCTCCCAGTGACTTTTGGCTGAAATCTACAACCGGAAGTAGTAGTTTATTGGTTAGGTTTTTCATTTTTTTGCAAATATTTCAAAAACTATCAAGTTTATGGAAGAAACGTAAAAGTACAACAGTAATTAGAATTAAATTTAAAATTTTGTTCTTATAACTGTTACAAAATTTAAAATTTTAAGAACTCATCCTTGTTAATACAGGGTGTCCGTTTTTCGAGATACGAGGTCGGTTAAATTAGGGCAAAGTTGCCACATTAGGAGACCAATTTAATAATGTATTTGTTTTTCCAAAAATATGCATAGGTAACTGGATAAAGCAAAAATTTAAATTTTTGGGGTATTTGTTTTTGGCTTATAACTTTCTTAAATAAACAAATATACAATTTGAGTTTGTACTTTATTTAGGCACTTATTTACATAGAATCACCAGAGATTCTCAAAATTTTTCTAACATAAATTGGTAATTTATTGGTAATAACTTTTAATTTTAAAATAAGACTCAAAGTTGTGTTTAATACTGTTAAATGAAAATTTTTTTCTCTTTTCAACGATATATATTAAAATAAAAATTGACTAAGAAATTATCAAATTATTGGTTTTATTCATTTCGGTCAAGTATGCTTTGAAAACAAAATCAACAACAAATAAACGATATTTTGGCAGTTCAGTTTAATTTTTGTACTGTGTGGTTCTGCTTATGTAAATTTTACGTGAAAATGCAATTTTCAAATAAAGAAAGGCGAGAAAGATATGCTTCAAATATATTATGCATTACAACGAAATGCACAAATTACTTCGGAAACATATTTTCACCGTTATCCAGAAAGGCGACAACCAAATGTAATTTCTATCACTGCATAGAAGTTTAGGAGTGTTTGGTTCATTTGTAAAGACTAGACAAGATTCGATGATAGGCTGCTTGAAAATAAAGAGAAAGTCTTATTAGCAGTTAAATAAACAGTTTCAT
This sequence comes from Gymnusa sp. GC000175, assembly GCA_030264735.1. Classification (NCBI taxonomy): domain Eukaryota; kingdom Metazoa; phylum Arthropoda; class Insecta; order Coleoptera; family Staphylinidae; genus Gymnusa; species Gymnusa sp. GC000175. The sequence goes on along the minus strand of JARJDX010051749.1, from coordinate 5,574 downwards.
AATAATTAGGTTTATTAGGTTGTAAATAATCCTTCGGCTTCTACAAGAAAAATTGCATCGGCAGTGGACTCATCAAAGCAGCTGGTATGGAGGAGTCTTAAAAAACATAAATACTATCCATTTAAAATCCACAATAGTCAACCAGGAGACCATGGTAGACGGGTTGCATTTTGCAGATTTCTGCAGAACCAGTTGCAGGAATATCCAAAAATTTTTGAATGATGTAATACGAACCGATAAATGTAAATATTCAAATTCAGGAATGTTCACAACGAACATATTTGCGCTACACAAAACTGCCATCAAAACAAAGAAAGGCGACCACAAGTGCGCTTTGGACTAAACGTTTGGTTTATAAGGCGATGCAAATATTGACCCATTCATTTACAATAAAAATTTGACTGCCAAAACATATTTGAATTTTCTAATTAAATTTCTCAAAGATTATACGACAACAATATTTATCCTACTTTAAATTATTTCATCAAGATGGCGCGGCGCCTTACAATTCCAAAAGGGTTGGAGAGTGTTAATCAGAAATGTTTCCAAACAAAGTTATTTAAAATAATGGTAATGTACGCTGGCCAGCATAGTCACCAGACTTATCTCCCTTAGATTATTTTTTATGGGATAAATTAAAAATTATGTACATTTTTGGTTCTTTTTGGTTTGCCGCCTTCCGGTACCAAGTTTACAACCGTTTCTGTCCGTTCAATCTCCCGGAATCAGATTTCTCAGGGACATAGCTTTGTTGGCTCCTGCTTCCCACGTGGTCTTTGGTCTAGCCCTCTTTTTTTTTTTTTTCGTATGGTTACCAGAGGAGAGTTTGCAGAGGTATTCTACTTTCTTGCATACGCCTGACGTGACCGTACCTCTCTTTATTAGACTTTTTCTGCGATCGATTTTTGTACCTCCATGATCTCCCTCAAGCGGTCGTTTTTTATCCTTTTTAGTTTTGATATTCGCGCTGACCTTCTCCAGAAATCCATCTTAACTGTACTTAGCTTTGCTTCTTGCTTTTTGTTGATCTGCCATGTCTTGCATCCATATAAGACGATGCTTTTAATGATGGTGTTGAAAATGCTCTTTTTTGTTGTTTGTTTATTATCTTCGACCAGAGAATAAAGTTGAGAGCCCCAACCACTTGTTTGCCCTTTGTGATTCGGTGTTGTAAATCCCCTTTTTTTCTTCCTGTATGATGTATTTTTGAACCTAAGTAAGTAAGTAAATATTCGTCACACCCCTTAATAGTTTTCCATTGTTTACCTTAAGATCTTGATTTTTCCAACCGATGCACATATATTCGGTTTTGCTCTTGTTTATTGATAGGCCCATATTGTTCTATTAATTTCCTTGCCATGTACTCCAAGACATCTGCCTTTTTTGACAGTATGACTGGATCGTCCTCAAAGTGTAAGGTATATAGAGTCGTGTCGTTTTTCATCTGGATTCCCATATTATCGCACTTTCTTCTCCATATTTTTATTGCCTCCTGAATGTAAATTTTAAAGAGCGTTGGGGAGATGGCGCATCCTTGTCTCAAGCCTTTCGTTGTTGTAAAAGTGTCTGATTTTTCATTATTATATTTGATGCATGCTCTTGCGTTGTCCTATAAGTTTTTGACCGCGGTCATAACCGTTGCATTAATTGGAGTTTGTTCTATAATATCCCACAGTTTGTAAGTTGGAACGTTGCCGTAGGCCTTCGACAGGTCAATAAATATCTTTTCGGCGATATGGCTTACGCTTAAGATGTTGTCTACGCAGGTTCTGCCTGATCTAAAGCCTGCCTGCTTCTTAATCTTCAATGTTTTATTACCTTTATTTTATTCCCTTATCGTAAAGTCCGTTTAAAAAGCTGGTGACTGTAATGAAACTAAAGTTATTGCAATCAGTTCTGATGCCTTTCTTGTAAATAGGTGTAATCCAACCTTCTTTCCATGCACGCGGCACTGGACTTCCATTTAAGAAGTGTTGTCAATCAATATCTGAAGTCCATATTTAATGAGTTCGATTGGTGTGTTTTCCGGCACAGGTTACTTTTCGTTTTTTGACGATTTTAATGCATTCCAGACCATTTCTGATGTCACCGATACCCCTGGGCCCTGTATTGTGTATCTTCTTGTTCCTTGCAGAAGGTCATTTAGTCTGGTCTTCGTGAGTTCTTTCCTGAAGTGTTCTTTCCATTTATTTATGAAGATTAGCGGCATGTTCCATGTTGAGATGTTGTCTTTACGCAAGAAGCTGATAATATTCCATGCTCTTTTTGATCTGGAGCTTTCTAAATACCTATTGACCTCCCGATATCTATTTTCCTAAGGTTTGTTTTTATTTTCTATAATCTGCTATTTATATTTTCGTTGTGTCATTCGGTATGCCATCTTGTCATTTGGATCTTTAAAGCTTAGCCACTTTCTGTATGCTTGTTGTTTTTCCTTTTTTTGTTCTTGTAGATTGCTATTTCAGGTTAGGGTTTGGCTTTTGGCTTTCCTCGCATCTATCTAGCCTAGCGCTTCTAACGCTGCTTGGTGGATTGCTGATAGTAACCATAGGCTTTTTTGCTGGTAGTTTCATTTTTATATTTTGAAGTTTTTGTGCTTGCCTTGTTTGGTACAGATACTTAATGCTTTCATTCTGGAGGCCTTCGATGTTGTACATGATTCTGATGTCCGTGTTCTGCTTTGTTTCCTCTTTAGGTTCTGGGCGTACTTCATACTTTTTTGGTACTTCAATGTCAGTTTTTAGTAGGTAGTGGTCAGATCATCATCCAAATCCCGTGTACACTCTGGTATCTTTCGGCTTCAGTGCAGAGGCCTGTTCTATTATTGGGTAATCGATAATGGATTTCTTTATGCTCAAAGAACCCATTTGTTACTCTAAGCTTGTTTGCTTCACATAGGTCAATTAGCCTTTGCCCATTTTGTACTGCTTCTCCAAATTGGCCTTTTATGCTGTCGTTTTTCTTCTTGCTTGTTCTTGTATTCATATCGCCCAGGAGTATAACTTTTCTAGTGTCTCCATTTTTTTGTATGGTGTCGTTAAGCAGGTCGAAGAACTCTTCCTTATTTGTAGCTCGGTCGGTGCATACACTCCTATAACAGTTATTTTTTGTTCTACAACATTTATATTTACTGTAACATTTCTTTCATTAATTGCTTCATAGGAGGTAATGTTTTTCTTAAGTGCTTTTCTTATAAATACAGATACTCCCTTGCAGGCTCTTTCGCTTTTTGAAACTCCACTGTAGATGTGGATGAATTCGTATAGTTCTTCTACCCCATTCCCTTTTTTTTTTGGTTTCAGTAATAGCTGTTAAGTCCATTTTTTACTTTCTTAAGAGCGTTGACAACATCACTTGTTTTTGTATTTATCCCCTGTATGTTCCATGTTCCGAAGGTCTTAACTTTAAAACGTTGCGTAAGTCGTTTCCGATAATCTTTACCATTCCGAGGCTGGTTCCTGAAGTTTTTAGCGCTTAACGTCAAACTACAAGGCAGCAGCTTCGCCGTATCCTGGCAGGAGCCCTTATAGGGTGCTATCATCTGGGCCAGACGAACCCCGGTTTTTAAATGAGCTTGTTACTGCTCCCCAGTACCAATAACTCAAAAACAGTAAAAGTTAGAAAAATGTTGAGAGCTCCTGGTGATTCTCCGCAAAAAAGTGCACCAATTAAGTGCAAACTAAAATTGTGTATTTGTTCATTTAAGAAAGTTATAAGCCACATCGGCAAAAATTTAAATTTTGGCTTTATCCAGTTATCAAAGAATATTTTCGGAAAAACAAATACAGCATCAAATTAGTCTCCAAATGTGGCAACTATGCTCTAATTAAACCGACCTCGTATTTTTTACGGTTCTCGAGATCCCAATGGTGATGCTCAGAAAACGGACACCCGGTATATGTGTGTGTATGTATGTTTGTAACAGCATTTTGTTATTTTTGCTGAAATTGTTGTTGTCTTAGATATGTTTAAGTATCTCAGAAAATATGGCACCGATTTAAAAATTGTTTTGACTGGTAGACGGCTCATTCTTTCCATTTTATTATGTTATGGTCTACGATTCTAGAATATAAATGAAATGAGCAACAATAAATAGTACGAAAACAAAAATTAAAAAGTCCAGAACTTACATAACAAATTAAATTATGAAATGAATATAACGTTTAAATTATACTTAAGGAAACCAAATATTTTTATATTACGTTCAAATTTATTACTCTATCTCTAACACAGCTTTTAAATAAAAAGCGAACAAAATTTATTTATTTTTTTGCCGTTTAATTACTTTCATTTACAAATATACTTATGTTTCTGTCAAAAGTAACGGATATGTTTTAAATTATAAAGCAAGATTAATTTTTCACTGATCACCTACTTTTATGTTTTATTTTGATATGAAATAGTTAAGTAAAAAAATCCTGAAAAATTAAATTTAGTATGCATTAATTTTCGAAATTTTAATTTCAGCATCACACTTAAATGATTATTAGAATCAATCATATTTTTAGAAAAAATTATGTAATAAATCATACATAGTACTAACATAAGTTAATAAGATTTTATTATTTAAAAATTATGATTGATTTAATTAAATTCTAAATTAAAATTAGACAAATTGGAGTTTTTATAACCATACATCAATACTTGATAAAGTGTAGACATTAATCGTATCGGGAAATCGAAAGAAGCCTGAAAAGAAATCGCACAAAAAATCTTTCTGTCTTGTCGGATACATTTCAGTTTATATTTTCATAATCCTGTTATAGATATGTTGAAAATAGGGTTTTCCAATATCTTTCTGAGAAATTAAACCCATGTATACAAAAGTTTAAACTGTTTATAAGGGTAAATTGAATATTAAATTCTACAGATTTTCGTCTAAAAAAAAAATTGCATTATTAAGGGCTTTTATATATTTTTTTATATATAACGTATAAGCCTTTATAAAAAAAGAATTTTAAGCAAGTGAAAGAAGTGATACATTTTCTTAAGAAAATTTAATATTTTTAAAAAATTTTACTTGATTATTCCGTAGATTTTAATTTTTTTTTTTTGGTACAACTCATAAAAGTAGTTTAAAGTATAAATGAAAAAACTTCTATGCAGTTATATTTATGAAAAAGAGGTTCGATGTCTGGATGTATTCTGTACAACTACTTGGGTATAGGGGAAGTTTCCTCTCAGTATTAAACGGATGAGAGAACACCACTTTATGTCAATGTTATTAGAAATAGTTTGGCAGTTTAGATTTAACGATTCTCACTTTGTTGTGGCTTAATCAGATATGCACGATAAATTAAATTTGCAATAGGAATGGAAAATTAGGTTCTGACCTAATTTTGCTTTTAAAAATCCCTGACGGAAAAAAGCTTTTTGCAAATGTACATGTTATGAACAAATTGATTCAATAAATTATTCAAGAAAAATAAAATGTAACATTAATAATAAGTAAATTTACCTACAACAAGATGAACGTTTTCCATCATCCTCTCTAGCCAGCTATTTGTTGGATATTTTGAATGTAAAATATTTGCGCTAAGTTGATGCATCAATCATTTTTTTTTCAGTCAATTT
>JARJDX010051729.1:0-20830 GCA_030264735.1 Gymnusa sp. GC000175 | reverse complement strand
TTTTGGGTTGAAAATTAATGCGTCTTGTGTGCGGGAATTTTTTGGTAAAACTAACTTGCGTTTGTTGAATTATGCTAAATTTAGTAGAACAATTGGAAGGCAGTGGCGTACAACCTCTATTCTGGGTGTTCTGAAAATGTTTAAATTTAAAAAATTATAACCGGTAAACGGGTATAAAATTTAAAAATGTGCACTAACTTTGTTCGCACGTTATTTCTTTATTATATGCCAAAAGCTGCACTCCGTAGCTCAATAACTAAAAACGTTATTTAAACTTTCATGAACCCCTACCACTTTCGGTTGGTGGGTTTTAGTCAAAGGTCACTGGGACCTCCCAATTTTTTTTAAAAGCATAAATATGAATTTTTAGACCGATCTGTGCTGTAAAGAGGATACAGACAGACAGACAGTCACAACTTTTTCTCGGGGGTTGAAAACCCATTTTCTTTGTAAATGAAGTTAAAAAAATATGTCACATATTGACAAAAGATGCTTTAACATTTTTATTTGTTCTTTCGTTAAATTAATTGCATTGGAGCCTTATGTAGAAATTTAGGTATAATTTATCTTTTATGGAGCACCTCGGCAACTATTAAACGTTAAATGTATAGAAGCAAATAATTTATTTATTTAATTATTTAATTAAATTAGTTTCTTATAGCACTTGATTACTTTATATAAGCGACGTGTTATTATGGAACATTTTCCTTGATCTTTTTAATATAAAAAAATTGAAGACTATTCTAATAAAATGTAAACTTGGCAAACTTTATATTAATATGCTGGTAGTTATTACATGTGACTCTGTGTTGTCATGCTTGAACAAGAAACTTTACGAATTTGGTTTCAATAGTTGAGTATCTCTAAGGGAATTTAAGTTTAATGTCCTAGATCCGCATTTATTCAGTAATGTTTCCTAAATTTAACAAAATATAGGTGGAAATTTAATATATTATAAAACTTTACAATTTAAATTTTAATTTTATAACTTAATTTTTTATAAGCCTATGTTTTTATTGACGCAGAGCTTCCATGTATAATTTTAAATTTTTTTATGCTACGTAGGTATCCGAAGTTCAATATTTTACAGAGATGCAATCTTAAATTTGCATGACAAATCACGTAAAAATATTTTAAATTTAATTGCAAAGAAAATTATTCATAAATAAACTTTCCTGCGCAATAACTTTTAAGAGTTTCATTGGGTGCAAGTTCCCTATCTATGATAATTTATTTACACCTAAAAAATTCTTTACTTTATATGCAAATTTTAAAAAGTATAAAAGTGCACATACTTTGCCATTTATTATAAAGCGTAAGATAAATGTTCATCTGCATCTATAAAAATTGCGTCAAATAAGTGGTGAAATCCATTTTTCAACGTATTGTATTGCATTTAAAATAAGGAGAAAAAGAATATCTTGAGGGTTTTTTTGTTTGATGTTTTAGGACAAGCCCGGTCACTTCCCGTCATATAGTTGTTAAGCTCCCACTTGAATTCCTGGATCTGCGAATACACCAGATGTATGTGCTAAGTCTTATCGGGGTTATAATAATACACTTTAAAAATATATTTTTTATTTTTTTCATCCCTTGGAAATATCCAAGGAGACGTAAAATAATTATATCCACAAATACTTTTTGGTATAAATAGAATGTGTATTTGTAAGGAAAAAAGCATGAATAAAGCGCAGTCCTTCATAAATCATTTTGTGTTCAGTTTATCGATTAAATGTTTTTTCCTTCGGGCCTTGTACAAAAGTTTTCAATTTAAAACATCCGGGGGAGATAAATAAAGAAACACAAAGCATATTTCGTGAAGTTTAAAGAAAAAATATATATTTATGCTATTGTGAAAAAAATCAAGTAAAATAAAAATTTTGTTTGCAGTAATCATTTTCCTTTTTTTATATTAAATAACAAAAATAATTTTAATTAGTCATTATTTTTACCATGTCATTCTTTTTTTCCTGTCACAACACAACGCGTTTTAATCGCCTTAGGCGTCAGTGAATCTCTTTGACCCATTTCACTTGAATTCCTGAAGGATAACTAGAATTCCTGCGCAACGTTTTTATAATATGCTGCTTTTATAAAAAGATCCTTAATAGGTAAAAAATCCTTGGCAGAGATAAAAAAAAAATGAAAACGGTTCAAAATAATTTTGTAGTCCTAATCCGTAATCCAATTAATATCGATATCTTTAATAAGAAAATGCAATTAAAATATTCCTTGCAAAATTAATTTAATAATAAACCCCGAAGGAAAATTCGCCCGGAAAATTGTGTCAAGATCGCGTAGCACAATTAAAAAATACATTAAACATGAAAACTTTTTGGCAAGGATTGTTTCAAAAAATGTATGCAAGTTAAATGCGATGTAGATAAATATAAAGCAAGAACATTATTGTTTTAAATAAGCATGCAAGCTATTATTTCATTTTTAAAAAGACGCAAAATGCCAAGATTAACAAACTAAAATTTCATGATTATTCAGTGCCATGTTTTCGTACGGATTAGTGAACAAACTATTAATTTCCCGTCTTTCTTTGTCGCCTACACATTTAAGGCATATAAAATTCATGACATGGGACGTGAAAATGTGCTATACAGTTAAGCACGTTACCTACCCACTTTACTAGATTATCGCTGATATGCTAATCATTAGATACCACCCTGTTGTTAATAAAAAATTATCTAAATCAAAATAAGTTCTCCTAATTATTTCTACTGATGTGATTTGGCTTTACCCATTTTATCAATGCATGTTTAATTTATGTTTTCCTATTATCTTCACAAAATACTATTTCGTAGCTAATGAATCATAATCCAGGGTTATAATTATGTTGACATGAATGTTAGTCCTACCTTCAGATGTGCGTTCTTGTTTGGTATATAATATAATCCTTTAGTGGACTATGAGGTAAAACAGGATGACTAAAATCGTGGGATAATCCTGTGTGCGGTCCCGCACCTGCTCTTTGATGTTATTACCATTGTTAAGTCCATAATTTCCTTTGCTTTTACAAAGATATCTCAAACATTTGTTTTCATCAACACAAAGACTAAGTGCTTTAAAGTAAATGTATACACAATTATTTTCTTGAACTTTATACTTAAACAAAAAAATTTGGTTATTTTATAAAAAGGAAATGCTAAATTAAAGTATTTGTCTTTATTAAATAATTCCTATCCAATTTTCTTTAATAATACCTTCTAGCAGTGTGATCATTTTTGGGGTATGAATTAAATAATTATATGGTTGCAATTGTACTTCCCCAAAAGTTATTTTTATTTTTATATGTAACCGGTTTATGACACGTGACGGTAAAATCCCGAGAAACAATATCACAACAATTTAAATCCCGACAATCAAAATCTTAAAAGGTTAAAATCCCGACAGGTCAAAATCCCGACAGGACAAAATCCCGACAGGACAAAATCGCAGCATTCGAAATACCGACAAATAAATTACAAATATGATACATTCCAAATAAAAAATTGTAACAAATATATGTTAAAACAACATTTTATAGTGAAATATTATGGGCAATACCCCAAAGATAAGCTATTTGTTCAATTCTCAACAACTGCCATTTTTAATTTTTTTTTATTTTATAATATGGGGCAACTTGGTACAACTAATTTTCTTGTCTTTTGTGTCAAACTTTTACATTATATGTCCTGTCAGGATTTTGATTGTCGAGATTTTAAATGTCGGGATTTTGATTGCCAGACCGATTTTGCTACCTTAGATTTGACCCACTTTTTTGCCTTCTCCCGCTAGCACTGTATGTCTTTTGAATTGCTATTTCCCTTTCATCAATGATATTTCTCTATTTTTCAAATGAGTTTCCCATATCTGACACATTGACATTATATTTAAAATGGGAAAGTTGTTTGAAAAATAGGGAAATATCCACACTTGGTTTCACAAAGTTGTAGTACGGCACTTAATGACGTATGACTGCCTAATTTGGTGGCCGAAAACCAAACAGAGCATAGCTGGCAAGAAACTGGACATACCGAATTAATAAATGATAATTCTATCCTGGATGAATATGAACTACACACCAATAAAAGTAAAAAAAAACCATTTTAATCCAGAAAGCCTGGGATAAATGAAAGGGAAAAAAGACTTACTATCACTAAGAGACATCTGTTACACAGATTGATTAAAGAGTGAAGCAGCCATAGGAAGTGAAGTTGTGGGAGACAATCCGAGCGTATATCTGTGATATTTAGTCATCACAATACAACACTACAAGCTGAACTCCATGCAGAAAATAAATGCATATGTGAGATCGGTTAGAAAAACTTGATAGAGCACTTTCAAATACTCAAACAGTAGTCGTATCAACCAGGTGCAAAATAAAGCCAAACAAATCGGACACTGTCCATCTTAATACTTTGTCAACAAATAATTGAGTAACTCTGTTTTGATTATCAGGGTACAAATGCATTATCGGCAACGGGAAACCGGACTGACTTACAAAAAAGGAGCCGCTAGTACAACACTTGGCACTAAATCGATGGTTGGGATCAAGAAGATAATTGCAAAGGCCAAAATAAATGAGTGTCTCTAAGACACAGTAAGATACGGATAAGCAGCATAATTTTTAGTATTACAACTGAGTAGGAATAATATAAAAACAGTAATGGGACTAATAACCGGATACTACACAATAAAAGGTCACCTGTACAAAATAGGGTTCATTACAAATAAAGGTAAGGCTACGTAAAAACTGCAGAGTCTAACATGATAAATGAGAATTCAAAAATGGCAGAGGAAAAACTTGTGGACAGATAACTATGGCTAATAGCAGACCTTAAATGAAAAGCCTTGGGTGACAATACACAATAATTTAATAGGCTGCAGTGTTTGGCATGCAAAAGAACCCCTTAGAGAGAACAAAAAGGTGGGGAAAAGTTAATCTGCAATTTGGAGGATCATTCTATAAGGATATTATTATTGCCTGGTCGTCGATCAAGTAAAATAAAAAGTGCTAAAAAGTAGTATTCCTGTTAAATCTACTTCGGTGAACACCTAATAATTACGTATTCAAAACCAAAAATTAAATTAAAGGACATAAAAAATATTATCCCATACAAAATTATTAAATAATTAATTTGACAACTAAAAATGTCTTCGGTTAAATCTTGCTGACACCACTGCTGGTTTTAAGCCTAACTTCTGCCTGTATTATTGGCAACTTACATAACAGATGGACCTACAGTTGAATGGATTCCGTTACATGATTTATTATCTAATTCCCAATCAGAGAAGGTATTAGCAATGAAACCCAACGCTGGTAAGGCGTTTTAGGGGTTAGGAGCGGGTTAGGGGTCTCATTTCAAAGTTTTTATTACTGTTGAGTGCGAACCCATGATCTTAAGCTTAGCAAAAGGATGTTGAATCTTCTAAGCTACACTGCCAGTAAGTATATAAATTATGAAAATTAAAACAAATGACGAAATTTAGTACACCAGAAATAAATTAATGTTTTTGTAATAACTATGTTATTTGAAAGGCAAACCCGAACCATAATTTTAGTAAACGCAATATGAACATTTAATAAATTCTCTATTTACTTCAAACTTTAATTTGTAGAATTTGGAAAAAAATAAAATGCTACAGTAATGGGCAATGTATAATAAATCTGCTAAATCTTTTAATCTGGTAATTTATACGATAGTATGGGATTTTACTAAAAATACATGTATTAGGGTCCCCTAAGCAGGAATTAATCAAAATTAAAAAGATCTCTGTGTAGGTTTAGGTACGAGTGAGTGGTGTGTGTACACTTTTTAAAAGACTATTAAAGAAATCACCACAATATTCGAATTTATCTTGTACCACTAACTTAGATTTGATTAGCGTTGGTCAAATTTGGTCCGGGGAAACTGGTCCAGGGAAACTCCTTGCATTTTTTAATTTTTGGAAACAATGTACTTAAAAAAATATTTTAGAACAAAAAAAAATCAATATTTTATTTTTATAAATAATTTTTTTTAACGTATCATTTAACCCGTTCCTGATAGCGACCGTAGTAAACTGTGGGCACGCTGGTTATTGGATCAACCAGCAATCCAACCAACAGTTTTTCAGTGTCATTTATTCATTCTAAACTGCACATGTAACGTGACATGTGAGGCAGTGTAGAGTGTATAACTTATTAATTTTGCCACTAGGTGTCGCGTAAACCGCTACGAGTCAGCGTTTTAAATTTCAGTGGCAATTATTTTACGAAAAACCTAGCGTAAATAATAAAAATTCTCAAATAAAGTGTTTAAAAACCACATTTTCTTGATGCTTATTTGGAAATACATGATTTGAAAATTCATTTTTTATTAACAACAGTGAACGACGTATTAATTTCTCCACGAGGTGTCGCTCAAGCGCTACGGATCAGGTGTACAATAAAGTAATGTGTTGGCAACATCAAATTTTTATTTTATTATAAAATAGCAAAGTACCTTTTAAGAATTATCCAAAATTTAAAAAAATATCCGTTTGTGTGTACTACTTTTTTTGTTTTTTTATTTGTACTATCAATTAACACAAATTAAGTCAATTAAATAAAAATTTAAAAAAAAATGGAAAAACTTGTAAAATTTGTTTATATTACTAGGTGGAACAAAAATATAAAAAAAACATCATGTATTTGTTTTCTTTTACTTCTCTTTTTCTCATGCCAATAATTGCCGATGACCACTCCCGGAAATTGTAATGCTGCTCCAATTGCAATTTTATTTTTGATTGAGGATGTGGATTGAAATTCTGCTTCACTAGATAGATTAAGAGTGCATCCCTTTAATGCAGCATTTGATTAAGTTTTATAATAAATCTCAAAAGTCTTGTAGTCCAAATAGTATATAGTATAGACGTTCTTTTAATCATAAAATTTAAAATACATTATATTGTATGTTACCAAAATTATTTGGAGTTCATTCACGAAAATAAGTTTTTATTTCAAATATAAATTAGCTATTTTTATATCATAGGATATAAATTCAACCTCTTCCTGCCTAATATTTTTTTAAATAAAAATTTTCCTAAAATGGTTAATAAGTAACAAAAGGTTAAAAACGCTACATAGGAGACGACAGGTTACTAAACTAAACAATATTGAATATTAAAATGCCAGACAAAAATTACTAGTCTGACCTTTAAATTATATGATTAACAAATAAATTTCAAATTTTATTTATATATCAAAATGGTTTTCCCGTTATATTAATTTTTATTAGTCATCATCACCATTGTCATTATGATTATAAAGCCATCAGTGTCCATTGCTGAACGTAGTTATGCCAATATTTCTTCCAGACACCGCTATTCTATGCCAGCTTTATCTAGTTGGAGCATACGAATTTAATATCATGGAATCATCTCATCAGGGTCTTTCTTTATTTTTATCTTGTGTTATAACAATAATGTCTTTAAAGATCTGGAGTATTAAAAAAATGCGTTATGTCCTCAAGTATAATGAAGGAGAAAATCCCATCTTCACCTTCTCGATTTGGAGAATGGGCAGCGCATACCGGCCAACGTAGACGGAAACCATCGTATATGTGGTATATGCGGGCGACTTGATATTTGATTAAGGAAGGGCAGTCTATTGTTATGGGGGTGAGAAACTGCCACTAAAGCCATAGGAACCAAAACTATATTCAACTGTATTTGAATCAGGAAGGAAACGGAAAACAATCTTATTATATCTTTTTCATAGTAATATTGATTATGGCTGCAGTTAAAATTAAAAAATCTGTAGTAAGTCCCACGATCAGATCCCCAGTGGCAGGGTGCATGTGGAAGACGATTTTAAATGGAGTTATTAAAATTCTTACTTGGAAGCTTATATTCATCAGGAAAATTAAACAATTTGGTGCAAGAAATAAATCGACTTAAAATTACCGGAATTAGTAAAGTGTGGTGGCCAAAATATGGAAAATTCCCCACCTTGAAAGGCATGCTGTACTACAGCAGGTATAATGATCCAGGCTAGTCTATAGGTAAGGCGTTGGATAAGGAGATAGAAAAATAAACCAAGAAATCGGTAGCAAGTTTTTTCCCATACTAGGACCAAGTCTTGGTACTACAGATCGAAGCAAAAAAATGGTAGTAAATGTTGTCCAGGTTTACGCATCGACCGCAAAAAAGAGAGACAAAGAAATAGAAGACTTTTATACCCAATTAGAAACTGTATTAAAGTCTGTCAAAAAGAAAGACATCACAATAGCGATGGGGAATCTTAACGCCAAAGTTGGTAACATCAAAACTCAAGGATTTATAGGCTTAGACGAGAGAAATGAGCAAGGGAAACTATTTGTAAAATTCTGCCAAGGCGAAAAGTTAACAATAATCAACACCATGTTTAAACAGTCAAAGCGCAAACCTTAGAATCAGAATGATTATATCGCAATTAAAAGCCGGTTAAAAAACGTAATAACTTTGTGGATTAAACCACAATTCAGTCACGAAGATCAGATTAAAGATACTAAGAATAAAGATGACGTCGCAAAAAAGCATAGATATAAGTAATTTAAAAGACGCCAATGTAACTCTACAACCAATAATGAGGAACAAAAAGAAAAGGTGGATGACAAATAATATTTTTAATAAAATGGAAGCAAGAATAATAAATAAAAACAAACACGAAGCAAGGTACAAAGAATCAAATCGAAAAATAGAAAAAAATGATAGAACTAGCAAAGGAAAGATGGATCCTGGAGGAATTCAAAAATATTGAAGAAGCAAAAAAATGTTTAACAGTTTTAATACTAATAAGAAAACTAAGAAGTTAACAGGAAGAAATAAGAACCAAGCAAGTATAATAAAAGAAAAAAAGGGAAAGATAATAGATAATATTCAAAGTAGAAAGGTAGTCGCAATACGTAAAGGTACCATTCCGAGACGACAGACCACAAATCATGGTAGACAACAACAATGTGGAAACGGGACCATAAATCTTAAACAGCGAAGTTGAATATGCCATAAGAAACTCCAAAAGACAGGAAAAGCTCTGGGACTGGACCAAACATCAGTAAAAATACTGGAACTAATCGACAGTGATGATTTGGATGTGATGATTAATCTTTTAAAAGAAATGTCGTTATACCTAAAAAATGGCTTCAACTTTAGTATTAATATCAAAACAACCTATTACGAAAGAATGTTCTAAGCACAAAAAAATTGCAGTAATGAGACACACATTAAAGGTATTCCTTAAAATAATACACAAAAGGATATATAAGAAGTTGAAGGATATTGGCGACACGTCGAAGTGGTTTAGAGATGCCATGGGGACTAGGAAGGCCCTTTATGGAATAAATGTTTTTATGCAAAGGTACAAAGACATATCTAAAAATCGAATGCATGCTTTGTGGACTACGAAAAGGATTTTTATACATTTTATTATGAAAAATTGTACGAAATACTAAAAACTAAAAATATCGACGGTCGGAAATGAGACGCACTTTGAAGGTATTCCTTAAAATAATACACAAAAGTATATATAAGAAGTTGAAGGATATTAGCGACACGTCGAAGAGGTTTAAAAATGCCATGGCGACTAGGAAGGCCGTTTATGGAATAAATGTATTCATGCAAAGGTGCAAAGACATAACCAAAGATCTTATGCATGCTTTGTGGACTACGAAAAGGGTTTCTATACATTTAATTATGTACATTGTACGAAATACTAAAAAGTAAAAATATCGACTGTCGGTACATCAGAATAATAACAAATTAGAATTGGCACCAGACTTTGATTACAGACCCAAATGAGCATAATAAAAAAATCACATCAAGAATTGGGAACAAGCATTCACACAGATGAAAAGATCTTGTGCTGCAGAGACATGGACCTGGGTTCCTGGATCTTAGAATGCGAATGCTGCGAAGCATTTTTTCTTCACTCCCGTATAGAGCAGAAACCTGGATACTGAAGCAAAGTAATATTGATAATATTGCGTCTTTGGAAATATGGTCGCTGTGAAAAATATCATGGACCAATCAAGTGACGAACGAGAAAGTATTGTGTGAATGGGCAAAGAGCGGGAACTATAAAAAAACGCAAACTAGGTCATGTCAAAAGAGAAAAGAAGTATGCAATTTTGAGGCTCATAATACAAGGAAATATTTCCGGAAAAAGGAGGATAAGGAGAAGAAGAATCTATTGGTTGAGCAACATAAGAAAATGGTATGGCTGCACCTCCTACGAACTTTTTAGCAGCAGTCATTAAAATAAATTTAAGCGTGATAATTTCCAACCTCTTATAGGTCAGGAACCCGAAGAAACAGATAACATTAATAATTTTATCTATCCTAAAGCACCTTAAAACTTTTAAGTTCATGTTCCTGATAAATAATTTTA
The DNA here is from genome assembly GCA_030264735.1 of Gymnusa sp. GC000175. Lineage (NCBI taxonomy): Eukaryota > Metazoa > Arthropoda > Insecta > Coleoptera > Staphylinidae > Gymnusa > Gymnusa sp. GC000175. The sequence continues at coordinate 10,452 of JARJDX010051729.1, read as the reverse complement.
AAAAATCTTCAGAATTCTAAATATTCTTGCATTTCTTGCATTTTTGTTTTCCTTAAAAACTAGAAGTTATATGTTTTTAGCAGTTTTGTTGTTTATAGTTCAGTTATTAAATAAATAAAAATTAAAATCTAGTCTCTTATTAATTAAGCAACAAGAGTTGGTTTAAAAGATTTTGGGCTCGATTTTCTTCTTCTCGATTACCATTTGTCGTTGAAATGCAATGAATTATGCTTAAAAAATGGATGCCATTATCTAAAATTTAAAGTAGTAATATTCAAAACTCACACATTACATGCCAGAAGGAACCTTTTAAGTAAGGAATAAAATTATAACTAATAAAACTAATTAAATATACACCTTATGTGGTAATTTAAATTTAAAATACTAATATTTATTTTTTAAACAAAAATTGTTTGTTAAAAGTTTCTGTTTAGATATTGAATAGGTATAATGTAATTTGATAAAGCTTGACTTGCACTTGACTTGATAGTTTACTATTTAAAGCTGATATACTAATATTGAATATATTATATGTACCAAGTAATAATTTTGATATTTATTTTCAGGAGCTTATCCATCCGTTACATCTCTAAGAATATCCCGAAGGTAAGATATCTCTTATAACAAGCATTGAAGTTATTTTATTCATTAAGATAAAACAAACATATTTTCAAACTTCAACATTAAAGTGTTAATAATCTGAAAATTTTTGGTAATATATTTTACAAGCGGCATGATAATAATTATATTTTATGACCTTTTTATTCTTCGAGATAAGTACAAAATAAAACGAGATTGCAGTTGGTGTAACAATTAAATTTATAGATAACAAGATCATAATAATTTATGTCCCAGGAGATTTTCATAATAAAAAATTAATATGTTATAACGCATAACTATATAAATTTATATTTTGTCTGTTTTTATACCAAATATAATAAAGATACTTATTTTTTTGATCTTTAAGGTAGGGTTTATTGAATTTATATTTAGTAAATGTTACATTTATAAAAACAGAATTAAATATAAAAATGGAGGTGTGGTTACCACACGACTTATATTTACAAATTTGTTAAAACATATCCGATAGTTTTAATAAAAACCTAACCATATTTCATTAACTATCAGCCAATTAGGTTGGCAGTATGTTTTTGCAACTTGGGAAATGTATGTTGGCAATAGGAATAGTGACATCTGTTACTTTCAAATGATATATAAACTATTTTATTAATTCTGAACTGAGTATAATAATGAATGTATTTGCTAGTTAATAGATGATAAACATAATTTCAATAAAACTTTCCGTAGCAATGAACAGGGATAAGTTTTTAAAATGTTAAATTTTTAATAAACGATAATAACAAAATTTGTTCAAATTTAATTCTAAACGCTTTTTTACTTGTATGTTTTTTCCATAAATTTGATAGTTTTTCAAATACTTGCAAAAAACGATAATTTTTACAAATAAACTACAACTGCGGTTGGTGGTTTTACATTTTACAGATTATATCATAGCCCAGTTAATTTACACAGTCTATTTGGACAAAAAACTTAATTTTGAAAAGTCATGTAGCTCTAATTTTATATTATGTTGTTAGGACCTATACCAGTAGGAAACCAAGTTTGCAGCTTTCAAGGCCTTTGTGAGCGGCGCAATGTACCGTTACCATATGTACAAAATTTTCCGAAGTATTGATGAAAATCTTTGGTAACGCATTTTGGAAAGTAACATTCAAACGTTTTTTTTTGTATTTATTTCTCCTACTGAGAACAGCAATCTGCCGTGAGAGCAATAAGCTTATGTTTTGATTTTGGGACCTGCAGGTGAACGGGGAATTTACCATATAACTTAATGTTAGTTGTCTTTCACTAAACTACACTACACCACACGTAGTTTCAGGTTGCCTACTGCGTTTTGTTGTCTGGCTACCTTGTTGCGGTGGTTATCAAGCCTTGCGCTACACTATCTGCTGAATTGGTGGATCATCTCTCTAACTGTGGGAAGGCAAAGTTCCTTTGGGATGGCTTCGTACGCAGAACTTTTTTGTTCTGGAATCTCTGTGTGATGGAAATATTAGTGTTGCTTGCTGCTTCCCATAATTGGATACCATATGGATACCGTAGCACCTTGTTTTTTTGTTAAAATTGATTTGTAAGTTTCTTGAGCCGGATGTTGCGTTGTTAATTTTGTTGTTAACGATCTGATGTGTACAAGAGGTATAGAATGGGTCCTAAGATACTACCTTGAGAAACCACAGATTTGATATGGTACAGTGTGGTCACAGCCTTGTTTAACTATGAGGTGCCTGTCGGTAAGATAGGGTTTGAAAAGTTGGTAATATTGGTGTGGGAAAATTCTTTTTATTTCATATAGTAGGCCTTCATGCCAGGCTTTGTCAAAAGCTTGTGAGATGTCTATGAATGCTCAATGGTTCCGTGATTGTTACGGAATCCTACTTGGTGTTCTGGTATTATTCTTCGTTCATCAATAACAGTTTTTGGTCGTTTAACGTATATCTTCTCGAACAATTTTGGTAGTATAAGTAGCGGGTTAATTTTTCTATATGATTTAACTTCTTCTGCGTCTTTACCTATTTTTGGGATCATTTTCATCTGCGTTATTTTTATGTGGCTGGAAAATGGTTTATTTTAAGTATAGCAAAGATATAGCTAATTAATTTAAGGCATTTAGGTGATAGTTCTTGTAATATTCTTCCCGTAATTAGATCGAACACGAGTGCTTTTTTAATATTGATTTTTTCCCTAATTGTTCTTAACTTTTATTTTTTCGGGCGGGTGGTATATCTGCAATGGGAATTCGTTTTCGATTTTATTAGATGTTAAGAAAATAATTCAGCTTTGTTCTCATCGGTCCTGACTCACTTGTTGTTTTCATCTTTGATTGGGGGGTTTTGATGTATTCTTATCTTTAGCATTTTTGTCACTTTCCAGATGGAATAATCTGTGGCAGGACAAAGTATTCACATTTATCAACAGCTTCGTCAAAGTGAGAACCAAAAGAGTAGAAACTGATTCACTTACTTATTTTCAGACGGTGTGCATAACAAAACATACAAACGAATAATTAAAAGATCACTTCAAGTATAAATTAGCACATTTCCAATATAACTGTTTAATAACCAGAGAGTGCCAAAGGAAACTCCAGCTTCTACTCTGATTTCACTTTACTCTTTAGCAATAGTTCAAACGTGGCCGACAAAACTACCAAAAGTGCTGAAAACAATGCAATGCTCTTCTACTCACTCCTGTAGTGAAAGTAGCCGAATCGGGATACACCACTTTTTAAAAGTTTAATATTTGACTGTGTTATCGTTATTTTAAAAGACGTAGTTCTTCCTCAATGGTTTGCGCTAAGCTCATCCCCATCCTAAGTTCATCCTAAACCCATGGAGCCAGACAATACCCGCAAGAAACAATTGCTTTTTTTACATGCTTTCAGCTGGTGCGATACAGGCTCTGCCCCTTTCTGGCGGGGAAACATAAAGCTGGTCAACACCCTTCAGAAAAATTCATCATGAAACTAGCTGCAGGAAACTGTTGGCTTTAACGCCCACTAGTATTAAAATAACAAATATTATTTTATTTATATATAAATTTTTAAATACATATTAATATTTAAATAAGAAATGAACGTTGCATATCATCTGTCTTTCTTTATGTTTACTTCTCTCATGGCGACAGTGTCAACTTGTTTTCTGTCTTTTCTACCCTTTCTTTTTAGCACTAGGTTTGGCAGCAAAGCCTAGTTTATTGCTCGGATTTGAGTTTAATACGGTTTTATTTTTAATTATAAACCAATAAATTTTAGGGGCAGCACTTTACGGTATAATTTTTTAAGTTATAAAAAAAATCGCAGCGCACCTAATTAAGCCTAAACCTTAAGAAATTAAAAATACTAATACAATTAATATTCATAATTATTTTAACTGAAATAAGTTTTTATATTAAACAACGTAGTAATAAATAATGAAAATAAATTTAATAATAACTCAACATTAAATGTAAATAATGCTTTAATTTTTAAACTCAGTTTAATTGCGCATATAATTCACAATTTATTTTTAATCCCCTGCTTTTTAAAAATAATGGTACCATAGATAGTCGCAATAAGCAGATTAAATTGATATAAAATGTTTATAAACTTCTATTTTATTTAATTTGTTCTTTTAAAATAATTGCATTTAAATTAACCACCCTCCCCACTCCAATTTTAATACCCAAGTTCTTAAATAATTTCTCGGAAGATGCTTTGCATAAAGAATCCATATAAAAGTAATTTATTTACTTTTACATTTTACATCAAATACATTTCATTCAGGTATCGATAAAATTCCGATGCTAATTCAATGTATTATATAGATGCATACATCAATATTCTTTTCGGGAAGTCAGTAAATCTAAATTGCCCATACCATACATACAAGTCCGTATTAAAAAGACTTTAAATGTAAATTTTTACTTCAAAAAGACATGCGCATATTAAATTTTGCAGCTTCCCAGAATCTAATTTTTCTTCAATCTCTTGTATAAGAACTTGATCCGGAGGAAAATGTGCGAGGAGTAATATACATTTTTATTTAAATCTTGATTGAACCCCTTCCCGAGGGTGTCTAACTATCTAATTCTCTTCTAGTTTCAGTAAAAAAATCGTGAAATGAAAATTTTGATTAAAATGCATAAAAAGTTGCAAGAATTATTAGGAGTAATATTAGATATTGTAAAAAAGCAATTTAATATATTGATAAATATATCTAAATGGCCTATTCAATTTAGTTAATTACTTTTTAAATGAAAAATTGGTCCTCTCTGAATCTTCATTATCCCGTCGATCCAAAATTATTTAACATAGCCTAAATAATCCTAGAGAAGCATGCATATTTGCATTTTTTTCTTTAAATGGAAGTTAAAGGCGACAATAAAACAGAAAAGCTACGCAGACATGTGTGGACAGAGTGGCGGTTGTAATAGACAACAAAACTAAGAAATTAGTAAACAATTTACTACCAATCTCGGAAAGAGTCATGATCTTACAACTTAACACTCAACCCGGTAAACTACACATAATTTACGTATACGCTCACACGGCGGAGAAACAGGACGCAAAATGCGATGAATTTATAATTCATAATAATGGGCAACTTTAATGCGAAAATCGGAGAAGGCAAATATGAAGACATGGTTGGGAATTTAATTTAATATAGGAGATAAATTCTGTCAAAACAATAAGTATATATCAACAAACATAAGGTTTCAAATGCCGAAACACCAACACCAACCAGGACATAACGTCAAAAACCAGATTAATTCTATTCTAATCAACAAAAGATTTTACAATTGCATTAAACCTGGGAGCAGATGTCTTTTCAGATCACAACCCAATAATAGCGAATACACACCTTTGCTTGGTAAAACAAAAAACACTTAAAGGTAAAAAGACAATGGACATTCAGAAGAAGAAAATGTAAAAGTATCATACTCCGACCACATTAGCACAAAATTAATAAAAAGGCAACAACCGGAAAACATCAAAGACACATGGCAACACGTCAAAGGACTGCTAACATCGAAAACACATAACATCGTAGGGTATGTCCAGAAATACAAAAAATAAATATGGATGACGCAAGAAACTCTTTTCGACGATGATAGACCGGAAGCACCTCACACGCTAATCATTAAAATCCAAACTATTACATGCCAAAAAACAACAAAGCACTAGGTTTGGACGATATCTATGCAGAATATTTTAAGCAGATACAGAAAAAAACAAAGGCTTAGTGGTAAATCTCTACAACTATATCTACGTTTATAATGCTAAAAAGCAGATCACAAGACAATATCGCCACGCTTCAAAAATATTTTTGCGCATATATCATTACAGGATATTTAAAAAAAATGAAGGGCTAAGTGGAGATACTTAGTTCGGATACAAGAGCGGCATCGTTTCGCAGAAAGCAACATTTTGCCTAAAAAATTAGTAGAGAACTGCTTTGACCAATGGAAGGACTTCTGAAAACCTGAAAAGTACCGCTATAGATGACAAAGATTTAAGAATAATTCGGCTAATGTCAGAATCAATAACCACATACCGACAAAAAAAATCGAGATAAGGAGCACGCAAAGCATGCATAATGTTACTTATTCTATAGTTCGAATAAACGAATATTCTCAGAAGCCTTCGATGACTAGAAATTTTTATAAATGTGAACGGAACCTCAATTAATAAAATACGCGGACGCCTCAGTAATTATAGCAAGCATCCAGCGAGACCTACAACTACTAATGAACAACATAATCAGAAATGGAACTAAAACCGATCTAAAAATAAACAAAACCAATACAAAATTTATGATCATAAGTTGTAATAATCAGGCAGGGGGCACACGTAACGTGCGAAAAGAATGTTTAGAATCCCATGGGTATACCACATTAGCAACGAAGAGGTGCTAAGAAGTGCGGGAGTGGATAGATTCCTATTCGACACCACAAAGCAGCGTAAGTTTGGCTACCTAGGCCATATACTAAGGGGCCAAATTATCGAATTCCGCAGCGTATCCTCAATGGAAAGACAGAAGATAGAAGTGGCGTCGGACGTAAACAAGTATTTTGGCTCTGGAACATTAGGAATTGGACCGATTTGGAACTTTGACAAGTAGAAATAATTAAAACGATATCACCCAATAACCGATAATTCGCCAACGCATATGGATGTAGGGAAACGAAACAAGAAAAGAAAGAGTCAAAAATTAATTATAAAACTTTTTTTTTTATTTAATGAAAATAAGACTGTTTAATTCCATTACATTTAGATAAAACTCTTTTAACGTTTATTTGAATCATTTAGATTATTTTAATCCATTTTGAGATGTGGTTATACAGAAGAATCCTTAAAATACCATGGACCAGAAAAATCTCCAACGTGAACGTGCTAAAAATGCTTGATAAAGACGCAGAAATAATTCCAAATATTAAAACACAAAAGCTTGAATACTTCGGCCATATAATAAGAAACCGTAAGAGGTACAGCTTACTACAAAACATCCTACAAGACAAAATCCCTGGCAAAAGAAGTGTGGGGCGAAGGCGGATCTTCTGGCTCAACTGGAGAACCTGGTTCTCAATGAACACAATGCAGCTGTTCAAGGCAGCTGTAAACAAAGTAAAAATTGCCATTATGGTTGGCAACATTCGAATCGAATTGGCATGAGAAGAAGAAGTATCTAAAATATTTTAAAATAGTTTAGGTAATGCTTATGCATGTTTGACATAAAAATAAAAAAGTTTTTTTTTAAATAAAAGTAACAAAAAGTAAATTTACTTTATTGCCTAAAGCGGTGGTATATAGGAGTTACATCATATAACTTTACCCATAAAAAAGTTTAAAAGTTAAGGAATATTTAAATTAAATTTAAATATTTAAAAGACATAAAATTAGTTTAAGTCTTTTTTATAACTGATTTATTATAAATTTATTTATTATTCTTCTGGGACATAATAAATTGAATTAATTTAAATGTTTCTTAACTTTAACTTTCCTTAATCTTATTTGGCAAAGAAAATATATATATTATATTTAGGTAAAAACAATTAAATCATTTTAAAAATAAAAATAATATTTTAAAAATTTGTTATAAATCTAGTAAATATTCTTTCAGAAGGCAAATGGAGTGAACAAAGCTTAATGCTAAGGAACAAACGGTGGCATTTAGCAGGGAGTAAAAACTACTTATTCCGCAAATTTAAGTCCTCTTTACTTAATGAAGTAATTTAGTTTTTGCTTAGTCTCTGCAAAATTAATTTTAGCAAAAACGATGGCATTTATTTTAAGTAAATTGAATGAAATTATCTCCAAGCCGCATTTTCCACCAATTGCATTTGAGGCCAATTTCAGGAACTGATTTCTTAAATTGGGTTAACCAAGATAAAATAAAAATAATGTTACCCAACCAAAGTTTATAAAATGTAAATGCAAATTACACGTGGATTATATATTTTATGCAGGGTATTTCAGTTTTGACATAAAAATATATCCACTTCGTCGTTCTGATTCAAAACCACACTTTATCTTACTATCTTCCTAACAAAGTACAGCGTGTTAAAGTATTAAAAATTATCATTTATTTTTTTGCAATTAATTTCTTCCAATTGTGATACACCAGTAGCGTGCAATGAAGTTACTTAGGAATTATTTATAGAAAAAAGTAGGCTACCGCCTTTTTTTAACTTAATTTTTCTAAATTCATATTTAATTTGGAATAAGGATCGTTTTAACAGATTTTAAATAACGGTTTTAGTTGCAAGTATATTCGCTTTTTACAGAGGTTTTCTACTATTTATCAAAAAATTTGTGATGAAACCACGTTTATAGCTAAAATAAAAAATTATACAACTTTTAAAAACTTTTTACATTGTATTTACAGAAAAGTTAATGACAACAAAAAAAAAAACAGGCGCGACTAGTGTAACATTTCTGATACTCCCATTTCCATTGTACACGGTTCAAGGACCTGTATAGTTTGTAGCTAGTTACACAAATGTATCAGTTACAAACACTAATAAAGCATATCATATTTTTGTGTAAAATTTAATTAATAAATTTATAATAAATGTTTCTTTAAAATTTTCATAACTAAGTAAAAATCTATTATTTCTTGTATTATTTCAGATAAAACAATTAAAATTTATTGATTCACATCAAAGCAAAAATAAAATTAAGATGCGAAGTGGTAGATAATTTCATTTACCTAATATGTTTTCGTATAGATGCTCAAACAAAATTTATGGATTTCCAACGGATTTATTTTGATTCTAGTTTGAATAATAATCCTTTATACTTGAAAGTTACAAAGGGAAAACCAAAGTCACATAAATTATCTTCAGAGGGTTAATACATGAAGGGTAATAAATTATTACTATACGTTTGCTGAATACAGTTGAATTGGTTGGTACAAGATTGGTATTACCAAGTACTGCACAACTTTTCAATATGTGTAATAACTTTTATACTACATCATCACATGATGCAAGCAGCGGTTTTAAGGCTTAAACTATTTTTCATAACACATCTAAAATATTTAGATACTAAAATGGTATATTTGGTATTTGACTAAATTTTATGCCAATTGAATTGAATTCAAAATATATACGATATTTTTAATAAAACAATTTATTATGGCTAACACCTGACTTTTTCACACATAAGGAAATATTTTATTTTACTTAATTTATGAAAAAATGAAGGTGTGGTCACCGCACGACTTTCATTTAAAAATTTAAAACATATCCGTTAATTTTAATAGAAACATAACTATATTTCATTAATTATCAGCCAATTAGGTTGGCAGTATGTTTATCTGTTTTGAAATGTATGTGGGTAAAAACTCCCATAGTGAAATCCGTCATTTTTGAATGATATATAACCTATTTCATTAATTGACATCTCGCTATAATAACAGTGTGCCTCTGCTAACTGATGATCAATAAAAGGTTGCTTAGCAACGAACAAGGACGAGTTCTTTAAATGTTAAATTTTAAAAAAATGATAAAATCAAAATTTGTTGGAAATTTTCAAAAACTTTTTGGATGTTTAAAAAAAACTAAAAACCCTACCAATGATAGTTATTACTTTCGGTTGGTGGCAGCTTAAAGTCACTGGGACCTCCAAATATTTGTTAAAAGCTTAAAAACGAATTTTTAGGCCGATCAGTTTAGCCGTTTGGACTGTTAAGGGGACACAGACTGACACACAGATAGACAAACAGAATAGGGGGAGTCAAAAACGAATATTTCCGCAAAAAATCTCTATTATTTTCGCGATTAAGAAATAGAAAAGCTGGTAGTGAAGATTTAGCAATCTGTTTGAAACACAGTGTAGAAATTTAAAAAAATACCGTGGGCCATAATTACCCTCGAAGAAATGCGTGAACTAATTGCTATTCGCAAGATAATAATAAAAATAAATACAAACCAAATTTTCTATCTAAGCAAAGAAACAGATAAAAAAGAGGCAGAATACCCGCTTTGAAGGGTAAAGAGGCAAACGACCCAAATACCACCAACTTAAAAAGATAAAAGGGAATTGGCAAAAACAAATAATAAAAGCATACCATATGCAGAAATTTAGAAATTATTGTGCTGAATTTGAACCCGGGACCTCTAGAATGCCAGTCCTGTGTTTTACTGCTCGGCTACTTTGCTCTCCAAAAGAATTTGCCAAAGAAATATAAAGCTCATCACAGGTGCAGTACTTTAACAATTTCCTAGAAATACTTATGTCAAACTCACAAATTTGAACAATGCAACTTTCGTATGAAACAAGTTTCGAACATATAAAAAATTGTGGAAGTCATCATGACCCTAAAACCAGGGAGACCGTTAAATAAAGTCAAATATCTGCCATCAGTTAGTTATCTAAAAACTGTTCAAAAAGGT
>JARJDX010051701.1:0-11909 GCA_030264735.1 Gymnusa sp. GC000175 | reverse complement strand
AAGATTCATCGAAACCCATCGTCCAAAAATTAATCAAGTTATCAAGTTCTAACGACAAAGCGCAAGAATTATTGATCCTACTTTACATGAACTTACCAAGTGTGGGACGACATTTAAACACGAAACAATTTTCAAATTTTTCATTCTCGAAAACGTCACGCAGTGCGATTGATATAATTTCCCACACAATTTTAAGCGCGTTAACAGCGTCAACGAGAATGAAGGATTGGAATAAACGCAGTCAAGAGTTGGAATTGTGTGCAAGAAAATTGGCAGCGACTCATCCCGATTTGGTTTTGAGGCAGTTGCCGATGCTGGCGGGTTGTTTGAGAGGAAGAAGTCAATTTGAATGGAATGTTCTCAGAAGTCGGGGGCATTTCTTGTTATTTGCACAAATTTTGGGGATTTTGGAGCTTTTACAACCAATGGTCTTTCAACAAACTTCGACGTTATGCTCGATTTTGGATTCTTTTATGGACCTGTTCAAATTTCATGGCCATGTGAAGGATTTGAGTTCTGTAGTGTCACGACTTGTAACGTTTTTGCAAAATTGGATGGTTAAAGACATGCAAAATTCGTTAAAATATCTTCAGTTTCATGGATATGTTCTAAAGTAAGTAAAATATTTTTGAAACTTTTCTTATTTAGTTTGCATTAAACACGATAGTTACACTTATACAAAAAAAAGCAACGAAGCAAGCAAGTATTGATCGCGGATGGATAGTTATTGGCAAAGAGATCATATATAAAAATTTGTCGACTACCCAAGTCTACAAAGACGAGAGGGACTGTCTAGAACCTTTAAATTCTAAAATTAATTCTAGGGGGTTATAGAGTGTCTCTTGCATCTCAAGAGGCCATTAACTAACTAAATATTACAGAAATATGATTCATTTCTAAATTAAATGCAACTTGTGGGTACATATCCCTGGGGGTGAGTTACACCAAGATATCATAAATTATCTTGGTCAGAGATTGTCATGAACTAGAAACAGCCTCCGTCCTATACCATCCTTTTGAAATTATTCTATCAAAGTTTGTTTACCAATTTATTTTAAACGTCACACAGCCGGTAGTTGTTAGTCGACATTTTTACATAAATCATATTCAGTGCGTCGAATGGTCACAAAATGAACTGAATCCGGCCAAGAATGATCACTACCGAACGACTAATCATATGCCTCTATCGATGTGTTCACGTGCCGATCACGCGCTCTCCGAATTGAAAATAAATGAAGCCTAGCTCCGAAAATGATTTTAAAATCCATAACTACCTTTAACCAAGATCGTTTTTGATATCTCGGTATTACAAATATGCGGTACTTGTCTCTGGGGATATGTTCAAAGAAAAATGAACTTGAATAAACGATAAGCAATTTACTATCTTTTTTTCAAATTTTCTAAATTAATTTTTCCGTTAATTTTTAGCGATTTAGAACTTTCCCATCCATGTATCAGACCTTTACTCTCGAGTGTGTCTCTACCGATTCAAGATCAACAAAATTCAAGTGAGCAGCTTCTAGTAGGAGCTCCAATACCTCCAATTCAAATTCCCTTACCCCAAAATTGGCGTTCCCTCATTCTCGGTATTCAATCAACAGATCCGCTTTCATCTTTACAAGAAATCGATCATCTCACCGCAAAACGTCCGCAATTACTTCAAGACATTTCTCAAAATTTGTACAACTGCATTACATCACGCAACAGTCAAGTCCGAACAGTATCAATTAACTTAGTCGTTAGATACCTTAAGCATAATCCGAAAGCAAGTTCGCAAGCTTTACCTGCTATCTTGTCTTGCCTTGATAGCAAGGATGCTGATATTGTTAAAAGTATTCTCGATAGATTGCCTGAATTGATTGTTGTCATGCAGGAGTATGCTAAAGTCATTTTAACAAGGGTTTATCAATTAGGTATTAATTCTAATCTCAATGCATGTGCTAATATTAGCAAATGTATTGCGATTTTAAGTTTGCAATCTGGATGTTAGTTAAAAACAAAAATAAATAATTAAAAGTAAAGGAACATATACATCTGATTTGTTATATTTTTAAGCTGTAAATATTTATCATACAAAAATTATTTTTGTGTACTGAATTATATTAACATGTGCTACATTATAAGATTATTAAAATAAAGTAAAATAAATGTATAAGTTTTGTATTTTTTCTTAACCCTTTGAAAATTCTAAATTTGTGACAAAAATATTAAAGTTTCTTATATAAAAAGTCAAAATTTGTCATTAAAAGTTGAAAGTTGTCAAAAAAGAGTCAAGTTTGCCACAAAAACATTAAGTTTGTTATAATATAGTCAAAATTTGTCATAAAAAGTCATAAAAATGTCAAAATTTATCATAAAGTGAAAATTTATTTAAAAAATTTGTCATTAAATGAGTCCAAAAAGTTTCTAAAAAAAAAGTTGAACTTTCTCATATAAAGTCAATAAAAGTCAAAATTTGTCATTAAAAGTAAAAAAATTGATCTTGTCAAAAAAATAAAAATAAAATTGTCATAAAAAGTGAAAAATCATCAAAAATAATTCTAAATTTGTCACTAAAATCTTAAAATTTTTCATAAAAAAATCAGAATTTGTCATAAGGTCTAAATTTATTTAAAGAAAAGTTAAAATTGAAAAAAACTTCAAATACGTCACAAATATGTCTAAATAAAAAATCCAAATTTGACACAAAAATATCAAAGTTTTTTATAAAAAAGTGTAAATTTGTCAAAAAAAATGTCAAAATTTGGTATTAAAAGTAAAAAAAAAAGGTGAAAGTTGTGAAAAAGAAGTCCAAGTTTGTCACAAAAACATCAAGTTTGCCATAATAAAGTCAAAATTTTTCATAAAAAATCAAAAATAATTTTAAAAAATTCAAAAATTGCTCACTAAAAAGTTAAAATTTACCATAAAAAAGTTAAAATTTATCGAAGAAAAAGTTAAAATTTTTCAAATACGGCAACAAGGTCCAATTTGTCATAAAATACATCTAAAAAGTCCAAATTTGTCACAAAAATATTAAAGTTTTTCATAAAACACTAAAAATTTGTTATAAAAAGTAAAAATCATTAAAAATAAAAAAAAAGTTGAACGTTGTTAAAAAGTTTATCTCAAAAACATCAATAAAATGAAAATTTGCCAAAAGTCAAAAATCATCAAAAAGAATAACAAAATTTTCAGTTTCTTATAAAAAAGTAAAAATTTGTCATAAATAGTCAATAAAAGTCGAAAGATGTTAAAAGTAAAAAAAAAATGTTAAAAAAGGAAAGTAGTCAAAAAAAGTCGAAGTTTGTCACAAAAACATCAAGTTTGTCATAATAAAGTTAAAATTTATTCTAAAATATAAAAAATCATGTCAAAATTTATCTAAAGAAAAGTTAAAATTAATATGGACATTTTTAAAATAAATTTTCAAACTTTTAATAGAAACATAACTATATTTCATTAATTAATAACCAATTAAATTGGCAGCATGTATGTATGACAGTGTATTTGTGCAACTTGATGGGAATAATTTCAATAAAATGTTGCTTAGCAAAATGTTAAATTTTGAAAAAATGACGAACGAAATTTGTTTGAAGTTTAATTAAAAACTTTTGTAATCTTATGTTTTTTATTATAAACTGGAAATATTTGCAAAAAACCGAAAAACCTAACCAATAAATTATTATTTTTGGTTGGTGAATTTCAGCCAAAATTCAGTGGAATCTTCCAGTTTTTGTTGAAAGGCTTAAATATAAATTTCCAGACATAGACACACACAAAGACAGATACCACTTCGAAAACAACTTTTTCTGAACGAGGGAAGTCGAAAACGGATATTTCCAAGACAAAAGTCTGGATTTTGAAAATTTTCGCGATTACTATACTCTATACTCCAATTTTATTTCGTAAATTAAAGCAAAATTGATATCATGTGAGTGATCGTCTTTTAAGTGTTAAAGAAGATTTTAGAATGAATAAATTAACTACGGAATCTTCAGACAGACAGACAAAAAACTGGCGTCTAAAAATAGAAAAATTCCAAATAATGAAATCAACCGAAATCGAACACAATCAATAAACAAAGAACTAAAATTAACAGTACAAAATAAAATATGTAATAGTTTGACACTGTCAATTACATTATACTTACTCCATTTAATGAAAACAAGATGGAAACATAGTTAAAATTATAATTAAATAGAACACAAAATTTACGTTTTGAAAATACTTGCATAAAATTTAATTTTCAAATTGCGTTTTAATTTAAAATGTTGTGTTAAAACTTCTCTTCAAATAAAACGCAATAACCTCGACACTAGGGCAATGTCACATCACACCTGATACAAATTTTGGATTTTAAAACAAAATATTTTTTCATTAAATTCGCAGAGCAATGAGCGCGAAGGAGATGCAATAACTTAAAAGTGAGATAGAAATATTATTTCAAGAACATTCCGCGCTCGGGTTTCTTTTTTACTTGCGATAAGAAATATTTTCGACTCAAAGTCAAAGCATGAAAAATTTACGCATCAAATATGGCTTAAGCAAAATATATGTCATGAGATCAGTATTGCGGAAATATATTATGAAATTTTAGGTTAAAGAACATTTAATGAAAATTTAACATACTGAATATGAAAATTCACTTACAGTGTTTTATTTAATTGCACAAAATGTTTAAAAAATTATCAGGGTTCGTCATCCAAGCTCAATTTTAAATGATAATTTGTAAATTTCCACCGTGTCGAATTTAATGTAATTTTCACCCAACAAAGAAAATTTAATGCTTAATAACATACTAAAATATGAAAATTGTTTAATGTTTTATTTAATTGCTAAAAATGTTTGTTTGGAAAATTTTCTATTTTGTTCATCTAGGTTCAATTTTAGAAGATATTTTCTAAATTTCCACAGTGTCGATTTTAATGTAATTTTCACCCAACATAGAAAATGTATTGCTTAATAACATACTTAAATATGAAAATTGTTTAATGTTTTATTTAATTGCTAAAAATGTTTGTTTGGAAAATTTTCATTTTTGTTCATCTAGGCTCAATTTTAGAAGATATTTTCTAAATTTCCACAGTGTCGATTTTAATGTAATTTTCACCCAACATAGAAAATTTAATGCTTAATAACATACTTAAATATGAAAATTGTTTAATGTTTTATTTAACTGTTAAAAATGTTTGTTTGGAAAATTTTCATTTTTGTTCATCTAGGCTCAATTTTAGAAGATATTTTCTAAATTTCCACAGTATCGATTTTAATGTAATTTTCACCCAACATAGAAAGTTTAATGCTTAATAACATACTTAAATATGAAAATTGTTCAATGTTTTATTTAATTGCTAAACATGTTTGTTTGGAAAATTTTCATTTTTGTTCATCTAGGCTCAAATTAAGAAGATATTTTTCAAATTTCCACAGAGTCGATTTTATTGCAATTTTCATCGAATGTAGGAAATGAAATGAAAAGAAGACAATGAAGGGCTGCTACCCTCTTTGGATTTACCCTTTGGTGGTTGGGCTAAGACTTAGCCCCAGATAAGTTGGACCCAGCTTGGCTAAATATATTAATTTAAAATTTTGCTTGTTAAGGGTTGCAATTTGTAATTTATAATCATATATAAAATGTTTACATGATAAATGAAGTGTTTTAATTAAATTAAAATCAAACCAAAACAATTAATCTTAACCTAATTTTTCCAAATTCAATGCCCCATACTTGTTTAACATTTTTCATATTTAAACCCAATGCATAATATCACAAAAATTAATGAACTTCTTCTGTTACAGAGAAAGCTGCCTAGTAAATATTACTGACAAACTACTAACCAAGCTCGGCCAGTTTTTAAGATACAAATTTTACCACTTAATATATATAGAATGATTTTTGTTTCAGCCCTTATCTGCTTTCAATTATATACCATATAATATACAGTTGAAAATTTCAGCCATCATCACTCTTAAAAACTTTGTTTGGCCCAATTTAATTGCTAATCCAAGCAAATGTCAACATAACCCATTCATGGGATTACAGCCAAAATTTTAACCCCTCAAACTTGGAACAAAACTCTAACACAATCTACATATAACAGTAATGAGTTATTTATCAAAAAAATGGATCATTTTAAACCCCAAAGTATTTTAAACACCCACATTCCATGGCCTTACCTTGCATGAATTTAATCTCACCTCGAACTAAAAATTTTCAGGCTTTTGAGCACAAACACAATCAACCATTATTAAAAAATGAATAAACCAATCAAAAACTACAAATCTAGTCAGAAATTTAAACCATAATCACTTTGTTCGCCCAAATTTAATTCTTAATCGGAGCAAATCCCAACATGGGATTTAAGCCCAAATTCTGACACCTCAAACTTGCCACAAAGATCCAAAATAATCCACACATCACAGTAATAAGTTATCCATAAAAATAATCAAACATTTTCAACTCAAAACCACTTTAAATACCCAAATTCCGTCAGCTGACATCACATGAATTCAAACCCACCTTGAACAAGAAATTTTGGGACTTTCAAGCACAACTAAAATCAATAAACGTTTAATAATTAATATTTTAAAACTAAAACATTTCAGTTTTGTATTGAAATAAAGTGCAAAAATTGCATTTAAAAAATCTAACCTAAATTGAAATTTTAATTTTAAAAATTTGTCTATAAAACTTGCTCCTGGGCTAAAATCATTATCAAAATTGTTAATTAAAACGTAAAAATTATATATTTTAGGACTTTATGTAATCAACAAAGGTTTTAATTATATTTTAAATTTCAGACATTGTTTTTACTAATTATAGAAAAACTATTAGTTTTATTGTAAAAATTTTATTAGGGAAGGCTTATTGATACCTTTGGGTGTATTTGTGCCAAATTTCAGAAGTCAAAAGGGCCAAATAGGGCCAAAATTAAGTTTGCGGAAATACGTTACGTAACTCGAAAATTTTTGTAAATTATGAAAATTTGGCTCAAATTACACCCACTGAGCGATTTTCAGCTCAAAAAAATAATTTTAAAAGTGTTAAATCAATCATTGAAGTTTGATTTTCATTTTTTTGGGAATTGATTGGTTTTGGGGTTGAAATTCAAGCAAATTTGATGGAACAACGCTGGAAATAAAGAGTTTGTGCGTGTATTTATATAAGGGTGTATTTTTTTACCCAAATAAGGGTGGTAAGTATTTTATTTTTAATAAAGTAAAAATTTTGGGGTTAAAAATTTGAAAAAATTGTAAACATAAAAACGGATTAATATAGTTTGGATAATTTCGTAACGTTTTGGCTTATGTAATTTTTGATAAAAATTAATATTAAGGGTGGTTTTTTTTGTTTTTATGTTTAATTCGTCGATTTCGGTGGGAAATTTTGAAAATTATGCTAAAAGTTTTTATTGGGGTTAAAATTTGATTAATTATTGATGTTTAAGTGAAGAAATTGAGTGTTAAAACCTCCCCAATTTGTCGTAATTAGTTTTTAAAAATTTATTAAATTCAAAAGTTTGAAAATTTTCGGGGTTTTTCGTGTATTTTCGGCGTTTAGGGGTTGGACAGTATATAAGCGAGGCATGCGTCCCTGCCGTCTCAGAAGAGTTTAAGCCATTTGAAGATCTGCGTCGCAAATTTTTCAAATTTACATCTCGGGTACAAATTTTGCCGGCTCGCGACGCGTTCCCGTGTTGGGGCTTTGATGGTCATTCTTATAATCGCTTGTGCTCCATTTTAATTGAACATTCGATTATGTTTGTTTAGATTCGTTTTCGGTACGGTAATTGTGATTTTTTTGGCAACATTTTTTGCACAATTTACGGTGCAGGACTCTCTCACCGCCTAAGGTAGGTTCATTTTCACCCTTTTTTGTAAGCTAAAATTAAATTTTGTAGCTTAAATTTGTTTCACAATTTTGTGCTCATTTAATTAATGCTATAAAAATTTATTTTCGCTTTGAATTTTTTAGGTAATTTTTGTGCTGGTGTATTTTAGATTTTTTCAAAATTTGTTGCCATTTTGCAATCTTAAGTTTTAGTTTAATTCTTTTAATTAAGATTTTTTTTTTAAATTTAATGAAATGATTTATTTTTTGCAACTTAAATTTAAATAACCTTTTTCTCAACTTAACCAGAAGGTTTAATTTGGACAAAAATCATACAGTTAATCAAAATAAATTAATTATAGAAGTAATTAAAATAAAATTTATTATAGTAATAATACATGAAATAATAAAAGGGATTTTTAAGTAGTAAAACCTGCAAAAATGAAAATTATAATAAAACTTTTAAATTATGAAAGAAATATGGCACGTGGCGCCCTCTCTCGGTCACTAATACAAGTGTTGGGTTCTGAATGCTCCGGGTGCAAGTCAAGGAACAGCTAGTTACATAGGCAACTTTATTTACACATAGATTATAAAGGTATGCAACTTGTGTTGCTTTAAAGCAATTCCTTCACACCGTGAGGGAAAATATTAGTAATGATGATGATACTAATGCAAAGCTTTAATTATTTATTAATAAATAATTAAATTCTTGATTTCTTTCCAAAATTTAAAAAGTTGCTTTTATTTTAATAAGTTAGGAAATCTGGATCTCTAGACAATTTCCCAAAGGATTTCCAATCTGGTTGGGAATGTCTGGACTATACTTTTTTATGTTATTTCCTTGATTTGAAATTTTTGGTAGCAAGTGAGAATTTTTTAGAACAATTTTTACGTGACACAACTTTTAGATATTAAGATGTTTACCAATTTTAAATTCTTAAATCTCATTAGGGAAAGTGGGGGCAGTTCAATACAACAATTGTACATACTTGAACACGAAATACTTTTTCCTAAATTAAGATCTAAGAAAATTTACCAATTTTAAAAATGAAGTTTGTTGAAGACCCCTGCTGATTCTCCCCAAAAAAGTGCCTAGATAAATTGCAAACTAAAATTGTGTATTTGTTCATTTAAGAAAGTTATAGGAGTAGAGTGGGGAAGACTAAAAAGCCGACCTCCACGTGGTGTCTTCTGGGTAACGCTAACAGGCTTTCAAACTTAATTTTTATTTTTAAACCAAAATTTATAGTTTCTTAAAATAAAAGTTAAGTCCACTTTAAAAATTTGTCCTCGACACTTTGTCACACAGTCTTATTAAATGTATTTCTAATGCTAATGAAGCTCATTTAACTTTATTTCAAATTAATTAAATTTTTTTTTCATATTTTCATTTTCAAATTAACTAATATTTTTTTCGATTTTTGCGCTGTTGGTACTTCAGCTACATTCCAATGTAATCAAAAGATTTTAATAACAATGCATAATATGTCTTAAAGTTTGGTAATTTTAATTTTAATTTAATTTGGTTAGAAGATTTAGATCGAAGCTTTTTTAAAATAAAAATATTAAAAAAAAAAATTATCTTGACTGACGCATCCGATATGATCTGATTTTTTATTGGGGAGAGCAGGGTTACAATTTAATAAATATTTTAAAAATAAAAAAGGCCTTAGAAAGTTTATCAAAATAAAATTTTTGCGGAATGTAATAAGAAGAAATATTTTTATATATTTAAATAGGTAGGCAACACCATCTGTTAGAAATTTAGGTAAGCGTACTTCAGAACCCGGCGCATTCATCAATTTTAAAAAATATGGTTTTTAGGACAACGCATCCGATTTGATCTCATCGATACGAGTCGAAATTTTGCAGCATTTCAAACATTATTTAAAATAATACTTTCTTCAAAATTAAAATCCAAACATATTTAAAGAGGTTATGCAGGGAAATAAAAATTCCTGAAGACTTGGCGCATCCGATCTGATCTTACATCTCATCGGGGAGAGCGGGGTCGTAATTTTTAAGGAGTATTGCACCCCACCAAATATTCAATATTATTTAGACAGCTGGTTATGCTTTAAATTACTGACTTTGAACAAATTTTGTTTTTAAAGTGATATTTTTGTATTACATTTGAAAATTTAAGCTGCTTTTTGCATTTTTTGATATATTAAATAAATTTGTATACCTACCTATCTACGAAAATTTAAAATTTTAATTAAAATTTTTCTGGTAGATTTTTATTTTGCAACAAATTAATTTATTAAAATAAATATTAAATTTTTTTTGCTCAGCTTAAACTTTGTTAACAAATTAATTTAAATTTTAAATCTCATTCTGAAATATACAAAGATATTTTTATGTAATGACGAATATTTTTTTCACATTTAAAGTAACACTTTTTTATGAGTGTAAATCTAATGAAGGCATGTCTTGAGATTATCGAAATTATGTACTTCATGATATCACGAATTCCACTCAGCTTTTTGAAGTTTCTTGTTTAAGTTTCTTGAAGTTATTTGTTGAAGATTCTTGAAGTTGTTTGTATAAATGTTTAGAATTTTATTGAATTGAATTAGAATTTTTGGGGCAACAAAGGGTGGGGTTTCATTTTAGGATAAAAATTTTGTTACTTAAAATGTGGAATAAATATGTGGACTCAAAATTTTTAATTCTAATTTTTCATTTTCATTTTTCAGATTTTAACGTTTCAGTTAAATTAAAAAATGGAAATTTTTATGTGCATTCTAAGCGAAGATTTTACATCTCTTTATATGCTTTAGTATTTTCTTATGTATTCAATAAAATTTCAGCTTTGATATGTCATAAATCCAAAGAAAAGGTTAAAAAATTACCTTTTTTAAAATAAAAAATTTGATGCAAAAAAAATTAAACTAAAAACCTGCTTTAAGCTAAGTTTAATTAAATCAAACTAATTTTTTTGGTCACATGTAAAAAAAAATATGGGCAGCATAACTTCATTTAATACTACCAGCAATTCATCTTGTCGATTATCACAATTCTCAAAAGCTCTTGGTTCATTCACAGTTTATAATTGCTAGAAAAAAACTGTCAAAAATTACAATTTTTTTTGATAATGCTGTCCTTTATGTGTTTTAAATAATACAGCATACAAATCACAAAGACTAAGATTATCTTTAAAATCTATTTTTTTAATTAGAAATGTCTTGATGTTTGAGAAAAATTTGTTTTAAAAATCAAAAAAATTTTAAACTTTTTTAAATATTTCCTTCACATCGAGATTTTATTGAGAAAATTTGTAGATTTTTACATACCTATAAGTATTTTATATGTCTAAAATAATATGAAGTGATAGAGAGCACAACAACTTTTAATACTACTAGGAATCATCTTGTCGCTGATGCTAACTTACCTCATACTGGCCCCATATAACCTAACCTAACCTAGGCGTAACTTCGTTAAAGTATTGAAAGATTTTAAATTTATTTTAAATATTACTCCAGTTCTTCATTACCTCATTACTACTACAAAAGCGTTAATTATTGCGCTACCTAATTAAAATTGGATTATTCCTATGGAGCCACTAAAATTTTACTTTCCTTATTTCAAAAAAAAAATATTCACTTTGTAAAGTCACAAAATTCATATAAAAAAAAATATGCATCGAAGCAGTTACGTAAATTATCTTTCTCTAATTATCTGAAATAACTACCAACAGGTTTCGACAATCCTTACGGATGTGACGACCAATCGGTTAAGTTATTCAAACAATTTTTGAAAGAGTTTACCAACACGCTATAAATTCTAGAACTTTATTGTTTAAGTACCATCAGCTCAAATTTTATCGAACAAAATTATTTAAATAAGTTCCGAGATAATTGAATCCAGAACCGTGCGCGAAGGATCCGTTATTATCGGGGGTGCGCGAAAATGCGTGTTGCGACCACATCCTTTACCGCGCGCGAAGGATTCGTTTTGGTTGCGTGCGCGCCGTAAAATACGAATCCGCGACCACTTCCTTTTCCGTGCGCGTAGGATTTGTTGTAGCTACGAGTAAAAAGTTTGTTAAATTGCGCGCGAAAATTACTTGAAAGTCGCGCGAAAGTGCGTG